>JAHQCQ010002132.1:0-18166 GCA_023539305.1 Ilex asprella | reverse complement strand
GTTCAATTTTATCATAGCAGAGTACTGAAAATTTTTGAAAACTTACATGGACATAGTAGTCTTTGAGGAGAATGGCGAAAGTAAACCAAACCCCTGCATTGACGAAAAGATACAAGGAGAGGAAATATGGCATGTACTCCACACTTTTTGTCTTTATCACAGCTTTCTATACAAAATAAGAGAACAAAAAATATTATAATGTAGATTTTTGTAAGATGGTGAATTGCCAATATTGTAATGCAACTCTGTTTTCTTTCGCTCTCAAAATCATGAACTATGATGCTCAATGGATTATATAGCAATCACCCACTAGTTTCCATCGTACCAATAAGCTTGACGAGCCTGAATTTAGCTGGGCCGAGCCTAGTCAATATAAACCGAAAAAGCCCAAGAGAGAGTCCAATCAAAGTCCACCAATCAAGAGAAAGTCCAAATCGAGACTGGTTCGACCCATAGATAAGGAATGCATCAAGAGAAAAGCATCAAGAAGATCCCAAGACCCCTTGGGCGCCGCCCATGACCCCCCTTGGGCGCCGCCTAGGCTGGCTCCCTTGGGCGCTGGTTTGGGCTGGCCCCTTTGGGCGTCTCCTCCTCTTTCTTGCTTCGGCCTCTTAACTCCAATATGAGTCCAAGCCCACTCCAATGCAAGTCTGAGCTCAAGACGACGATCGAGTCTAATGCCAACTGAGAGTCCTCATCCGATTGAATAAGAGCACGAGGGAGAGAAAGACAGGGTACGAAGATCTCTTACCATAACTATACCTACTAAATTGGTGGAAAACTTCTTTCTCACGTCACCGTCTCACCACCATAACCCTAGCTATATAATGAAAGCCATCTCAATGTTGAGGGGAGGCCTCTGAATCCCATACACACACCTCTCTCTCTCTCTCTCAAAAGCACTGTAAACTCTCCGAAGTACCACGGTTCATCAATAAAACACCTCTCAGGCCACCGTCGCCGTTCTAGAAAGTGGACGTAGGTCGTCCGAGACCAAACCACTATAAATCACTGTGTCGACTCTTTATTTTTTCATTCTGTATTAATTGTTTGCTTATTGCTCTTTAATTGCGACTGTACGAATACTTGACTGTTGATCTTGCACAAGGACGATTTTGTGTATCATCAGGTTGGCGCCGTCTGTGGGAACGATATAGTTTCTACTACCTTTCAGTCCCCTTCACAATCCATGGCAATAACCACCCGATCGATGAGCCAATAGCCGGGAGACCACAACACGGTCCACCGGGAGGAGGTTTTGCCTCCCTTCGCACCGTCTGAACCATCCACTACTGCAACTCCTACTGGTCAGCAATAACAACTCCTCCAAATGATGTAATTGTTGGTGAAACAAAACCAGCAGATCATCCAACTGATGCTCACCCAAGGAGGTAATACCCCTCATCTAGAAGGAGTAATCCTTATCCATCCGACAGGGGAGGAACAGCAACCTGCACCTCACGAGCGTCAAGCAACCCCTCACCATGGGGCCCCTCGCCAAAACGCCCTGCGACCATAGGGCACCCCTCGCCTAGTAGTCCCTCTTTAACGCGCAGGGAGCTAGCGCATCCCCCCTTCTCATGTGCATGCATAGGAGGACGAAAGAGAAAGTCAATATGGAGACCATGAAAGCTAGTACCATCACCCGACCGAGGATGTCCCCAACCAGTGGGACAAGAAGATAAGGGAAGTGCAAAACCATCTTAGCGATGCCCTCAACGCCATCAAGGCACAGGCACCTACGACCGTGGACCACCTGATAAGACGCACTGACACGCCCTTTATCACTGATATTGTCAACTATCCACTGCCTTCGAAGTTCAAGATGCCCAACATCGAAACCTTCGATGGCAATTGAGACCCCCTTGACCATCTAGATACCTACAAGTCCCTCATGCAGCTCCACAATGTGCCAGAGAAGATCATGTGCAGGGCGTTCCCTACCACCTTGAAGGGGTCCGCCCGCCAGTGGTTCTCCAAGCTCAGGCCCTCTTCCATCCAATCCTTCGCAGAGCTAAGTAAGTCCTTTGTCTCCCACTTCACAGGGGGACACCGCCATCAAAAATCAGTGACCCACCTGTTCGTCAGCAAGCAGGATAGGGACGAAAGCCTTTGTAGCTACCTTGCCCACTTCAATGAGGAGGTCCTCCAAGTTGAAGAACCAGATGACAAGGTAGCCTTAGCTGCCTTTATCGCTGGACTTCGCACCTCCAGCTTTCTGTTCTCAATTATCAAAAAACCGCCCTCTAGCATGCCCGAGTTAGGCAATTGAGACCCCCTTGACCATCTGGATACCTACAAGTCCCTCATGCAGCTCCCCAATGTACCAGAGAAGATCATGTGTAGGGCGTTCCCTACCACCTTGAAGGGGTCCGCCCGCCATTGGTTCTCCAAGCTCAAGCCCTCTTCCATCCAATCCTTCGCAGAGCTAAGTAAGTCCTTCGTCTCCCACTTCATAGGGGGACGCCGCCATAAAAAACCAGTGACCCACCTGCTCGCCATCAAGCAGGATAGGGACGAAAGCCTTCGTAACTACCTTGCCCGCTTCAATGAGGAGCGCCTCCAAGTTGAAGAACCAGATGACAAGGTAGCCTTAGCTGCCTTTATCGCTGGACTTCACACCTCCAGCTTTATGTTCTCAACCATCAAAAAGTCGCCCTCTAGCATGCCCGAGTTAGTGTCTAGGACCCAAAAATATATGAACGCCGAAGATGTCACCAAAGCCTGTAGAGGTGAGTCCTCCCGAGGGGAGAAAAGGAAAGACAGTCGAGAAGACTGAAGAGAGACCGAGAACAAAAGAAAGAAAACCGAGAGGGTCCCCGTAAAGGACCGCCTCAGACCACTACCCCCGAGGGACCGACAGCCATTCACTCCACTCAATGCCTCGATGGAGCACATCCTACTCTAGATACAGGATGACCCAGCCATCCGCTGGCCAGGAAAGATGAAGTCTGATCCCAAGCGCCAAAATCCCAATAAGTATTATCGCTTCCACTGCGACCATGGACATGACACGGACGACTGCTTCCAGCTGAAGAAGCAGATTGAGGAGCTTATCCAACGGGGTTATCTCAGAAAGTATGTGGCTGTTCGAGGACCTACCCCTCCGCACGGAGAACGAGAACACCAGCAACCCCTCGGTGAGATTCAGACCATCGCCGGAGGACTAGGAGGAGGAGGTGACTCCAACTCCGCTAGGAAGGCACACGCCCGTAAAGCTAGACAGGCAGAGTCTCATGACTCTCGCCCAATAAAGACCCCATGACATGGGGAAGAGGAGATCATTACCTTTTCAGACAGAGACCAGGTAGGGGTCCAAACCCCTCATGATGACCCCCTAGTTTTGACCCTGATGGTGGTCAACTACCAAGTCAGGAGGATCCTAGTTGATAGTGGAAGCTCAACCGACATCCTATTTGCCACAGCTTATGACAGCCTTCACCTCAGTAGAGAAAGATTACAGCCTGTCAAGACTCCCTTGGTTGGTTTCTCGGGAGAGAGAGTCTAACTTTTGGGATCCATCACCCTGCCTGTCACAACAGGGACTACCCCAAGGAGCTCTACTATCATGGTAAATTTTCTTGTGCTTGATTGCCCTTCTACTTATAATATAATACTTGGGCGTCCTGCCCTCAATGCCTTAAAAGCAGTACCCTCTACTTACCACCTCCTCCTCCGTTTCCCTACTTCCAATGGGATTGGGGAGATTAGAGGAGACCAGATCTCAGCCAGAGAGTGCAACGTGGCCTCTATGAGGGCTGGGAGACCGAATGAGACACTCCAAGTCGAGGTCCTTGACCCCAGAGACCACAGTACCGTGGAGAGGGGTGAACCAGCAGAGGAACTTCGCCTAATAATATTAGATGACAGCCTTCTAGAGAAGAAAGTCTACCTAGGCTCCTCGCTCTCCCAGGAGCTAGCATCTACATTGGTAGACTTCCTCAAAAGAAACACAGACGTCTTCGCCTGGTTCCATGAGGACTTGGAGGGCATTGACCCCGAGGTGGCCTCCCACCGACTGAATGTTGACCCCAGATACAAGCCTATCCGCCACAAGTTGAGGAGTGTAAGCACTGAGAGGGGGCAAGCCATGGGGGAAGAGGTAGACAAGTTACTGACTAATGGGAGTCATTCTCTCCTGCTACTCCGCTATCTCACCACAGAGGAGGCAGACTATGCCATAAGGGAACCACTCAAGAGGACGTGCATTGGCTCATAAAGCAGTCAGACAGGGATACTATGTGTCCACCATGATCAGAGACACCCGAGACTTCATCAAGAGATGTGATAAGTGTCTGCGCTTTGCGACTGTGCCCAGACAGCCGCTCGAGGAACTCACCATAATTTAGAGCCCATGGCCCTTCTCTATGTGGGGGATTGGCATTCTAGGTCCCCTCCCTGTGAGTCGAGGCCAATGCAAGTTCGTAGTTATAGCTATCGATTACTACATGAAATGGGCAGAAGTTGAAGCCTTAGCTTGAATCACAGACCAGAAGATAAAAGACTTCATATGGAGGAGTCTAGTCTGCCGCTTCAGGGTACCTCATGCCATCATGAGCGACAACGCCAAGCAGTTTGATAATAAACTCCTCAATACTTTCTGTACGGACCTCCAGATTAAGCAACCCCACTCTAGCCCTGCCCATCCACAGGCGAACGGGCAAGCGGAGGTCACTGTCAGGACCATACTCCGTAACTTGAAAGCCAGATTGGAGACTGCAAAAGGGAAATGGGAAGACAAACTCCCAGGAGTACTATAAGCATATCAGACCACACCAAAAGGACCTACGGGCGAGACCCATTCTCTCTAGCCTATGGAACAGAGGCAGTGATACCTGTTGAAATCGGGGTACACTCCCTTAAGGTCCAGAACCATGACCCTACCAGTAATGAAGAAGGCCTCCACAACAACCTCGACTTGGTGGAGGAGGAGAGAGAGATAGCCATGCTCAGGAATGTAGAGTACAAGTGTCGCATGACCAAGTACTACAATTCGAGAGTAAAGCCTCATGCCTTCTTACCTGGAGACCTGGTCCTCAAGAAGGTCATCTTGTCCACCAAAGACTCCCGGGAAGGAAAATTGGGACCCAACTAGGAAGGACCCTTCACGGTCACAGAGATAGTAAGGCCGAGTACCTACAGAATTTGAAACTTTGAAGGAAGGGTCCTAGGCCACCCATGGAATACAAAACACCTAAAGAAATACTACCAGTAGTTGTTGGCAGTCAATCATGAGTTGGTGACCACTGTTTAGATTATTTTGTTAGTCAATTTCCTATGTTAGTCTTTTTCCTTTAAATATTTACTTTGAATTATAAAATAAAATTGCTCAATATTTTTCACAAAAAAGTTGTATTCCATTCAAAAAACCTTTACAAAGGTGCTATGATATTCAAACAAATGAACTCTTAACAAAAAGATGGATATAGTGTGTCAACAGAACAAAAGACACAAAGACAACACATTCCTAGTGACCCTCACTGCTCCCACTCACATAGTCCTCATCATCGGACTCAAGAGCCTCAGAAGGCTTAAGGTCAGAAAGATCACAGCAGGGGAATGCTATAGAGACCTTCCTCATGAGCTCCTCGTAGCCGTCAATGAAGGCACTGACCCTAACCCTCTCAGTGGCCTCCCTCTGAGCCTCCGCTCTGGTAGCTCTCTCAAGTGCTGCGCGAAGGTCAGCCTCAAGTTGAGCATTCTTCGTTTGCATCTGCCTCAACTCCTCAGCGACATCCTCTCGTGCCTGCCGTGCTAGCCCCGCGGCATCCTCTCGTGCTTGCCGTAGCTGTTCCTCAACAACCTCACGTGTCTGCCTCTCCTTCGCCGGGCCACTAACTGCCTCCCCGATCTTCAGGGTATTATTGAACAAGCCGGGCAAGGTAACAACCATCTATAGACATTCGAAAACAAAATACAGGCAGAGTCAGGAACTAAGCCAAGATATGACAAAGGAAGCCAAGAACGAAACAAGAAGGAAGAGCATACGAGAGCAAAGCCCTCAACAACGGCATTTACCATGCCTTCTAGGCCCCGAAAGGCAATCTCTTGAGCTTCAGTGCCGCTCACGAAGTCACAGAGTCTCCCCCTTGCCAAACTCAGATTCCAGAGCATAAACATCGGAGGAACGTCCGAGGTGGGGTGACTCGATGGGTCCACAATTCTGGCAGAAGATGGCGCCGGGACCTCAGTCCCCACGCCTATGCTAGAACAATCCCTCGGGGGAGAGAAGACATCAATTAGAGAAGAGGGTGGAGCATCACCAAGCTCAGCCTCCGTAAGACTAGTAGACCCCGGTTGAGAAGAGATGGGGGCACCGGACTTCGCCCTCTTGGAAGGAGGAGGGGGAATAGACGTCACTCTGGAAGTGAGTAACTTGTCCACTATAGATGTCAATGGGGCTACCTGCAAAGCCAGTGTAAGTAAGAAAGTCTATTACATCACATTCTTAAGAAGACTACTAAGGTATCAAGTACCTTTCTTTTTCTGCTTTGACGGAGCCGAGGAGATACCGGCTGCCTGCATAATCTCGGAGGCGTCCGTCATGGGATTGTTGCGAACCATTTCGAGAAACCTAGCTTGATCCTGAGATAGAGTCAGTGAGGCTGCAAGAAGATAGTTGCACTATGAAAAACACATACATGAAAATTAAGACAAGAATTGAAGGTAAGATCCTCCCAAACTTAGTATTTGGGACTGTATCCCATCGAAAAGGCACCACGTCATGGTCGAATTCAGAAGCCCACTCACCTCCGACAAAAAAGAATTTCCTCTTCCATTTGTGAAGATTGGAAGTGAGACCAGTAATAAACTTGCCCGATCTCGGGGCAAAGCTGTATCACCCCTGGTGGGGAGTAGGGTTCTCGAGAAGCATGTATGTAACAACAAATTCTTCAAATGGAGGAGGAACAGCAGCATTATGCACCAACCGCCATAGTGCAAAAAATACAGAAAGCACCCTCCAGCCATTGGGAGCCAGCCTCCCTAGAACTAAAGATAAGTGTCCAAGAACCCGACATATGGGTCCAGAGATAGGGAACCGAAGGCCTGCCTCCAACATGCCCTCGTAAACAACTATTTCACCCGAGGAGTCACAACACGCAGACTCGTCGGCCTCAGGACGACGGCAGGTCACAGAAGGCGGAATATGATACCGGACAACTATTTCAGAGATGTCCTCATCATGCTCAAATAGGCTAAATATAGAAGCTACCTTATAACGGTTGTCTCCTCCTCCACCTGGACCCCTGTCAAGGTCGCCAACAGTTTCCTTCTCGCATGAATGAATACCAGCAAAAAGCAAGCTCAGATCATAGCAAAGGAAAGTAATTGTGTCAAAAAAAAAATACCGAGACACATACTTTGAGAGCTCGTGTCACCCAGCCATTTCCTAGACTCGCGAAGGGAGGTCAGCATGGCATCCAAGGACCCTGGAGCGTCGCCTATGCCTATGGTGCCACCTACTTCATGGCAGGCGCCTCCTGCCTCTTTCGGTGATCCACCCCGCTGCCTACATGCATCTATGGTCCCCCGTGATGTGCCAAAAGGATTAGACGAAGACTCTTTGCCCATACCTGGTCTTGGGCCAAGAACTCCGAAGGGTCTCTCACCCGCTGTTGGGACCACGTTGAAACCACCACGAGGAGAAGGACCCAAGCGTCCGAAGGCCAGATGGGAGCCACCCAAGGAGGCGTCACCCGGGGCTTGGGCGCTGCCCATGGAGGCCCTTGCCCTTTCCTAGCTTTGCTCAGACACTCCGACTCCACTGCCCGCACCGTGAAGGACTTCACCCACAGCCTGGGCGCCGACCGCCTGGGTCAAAGTGGACGCCACCTGCTTCACACTCCCAAAGCCACCACGGACACGACCTGGACTGGCCCCTTGGGCGCCGCTTAGGCTGGCCCCTTGGGCGTTGCCTCCCCTCGCCTCGTCTCCTCCACTCTTCAAGGCCCTAGTCCTCATGTGCTTTGATCTTAAAAAAAAAGAGAAGAAGAAGAGAGAAATGGAAGAAAGTGGAATGAACAGTAGCTTGAAGACCCCTTAAATAGAGAAGGACTGGTTTCTCAAGGAAGCCTTGCTAAAGCTTCTTGAGGAAGTTTGACTGAACAACTTCTTGGGGAAGCTTGGGAGAGGAAGCCTTTGGTCAGGAAAATAAGGAATGAGAGAGCAGTGAAGAAGATGAGAACAGTTACCTCTATTTAGAGACGAGGGTATATATATATTAAAAAAAAGTTATTTTCGATCAGTTTGCTAGGGTTGCGCTAAAAACTCAATTTCAGAGAGATAGGAGCACTTTTTGGGAAAATTTGTTGGCCAAACTGCGGCAGTTTGCGAGATCTACGACTCGCAAAAATACCCGAAATTAAAAAAAAAATCGCCTCAAACGGACTTTAGTGAACAAAGTTATGGCCGTTCGAAAATTTGCTGGTAGTTCCGGCACTCCAGCAGCTCCTCTCACCCATGGGCGCCGCCCAGCTCTTGGGCGCATGCCTCCCGGCCATGGGCGTTTGCCTCAGCAACATGGGCACCTACCTTATTGCCTTGGGCTCCTAGGAAGCCTCGCCTACTATTACACTTATCAGTAAGTTCGACAAGTTCCCGAAGACCGAAGGAACACCACAAGGGAGCAAGATAACTACTACTCAAAAAGTTACACATGCCCTCAACCTCTCCCTCTCGCAAGAATTAGAGGCTTGGGGCATGGGGGCAAATGACGAGCCTGAATTTAGCTGGACAGAGCCCAGTCAACATAAACCGAGAATGCCCAAGAGAGAGTCCAATCAAAGTCCACCAATCAAGAGAAAGTCCAAATCGAGACTGGTTCGACCTATAGATAAGGAAGGCATTAATAGGAAGGCATTAATAGGAAGGCATCAAGAAGAGCTCGAGACCCCTTGGGTGCTGCCCATGACCCCCCTTTGGGCACTGGCCCCAAGCCCACTCCAATGCAAGTCTGAGCTCAAGACGACGATCGAGTCTAATGCAGCTGAGAGTCCTCATCCAAGCACGAGGGATAGAAAGATGGGGTACGAAGATCTCCTACCATAACTATACCTACTAAATTGGTGGAAGACTTCTTCCTCACGTCACCGCCATAACCCTAGCTATATAATGAAAGCCCTCTCAATGTTGAGGGCACGCCTCTGAATCCCATGCACACACCTCTCTCTCTCTCTCTCTCTCTCAAAAGCACTGTAAACTCTCCGGAGTACCACGGTTCATCAATAAAACACCTCAGGCCACCGTCGCCATTCTAGAAAGTTGACGTAGGTCGTCCGAGACTGAACTACTATAAATCACTGTGTCGACTCTTTATTTTTCATTCTTTATTAATTGTTTGCTTATTGCTCTTTAATTGCGACCGTACGAATACTTGACTGTTGATCTTGCACAAGGACGATTTTGTGCATCATCAAAGCTTACCATGGCTGACAGAGGTGCTGCATACATTGCTATGGTGAATGTTGAACAAAGAATTCCAACAAAAATACGCCTCACACCTCCTTGGAATGCTACGAGAGTTACAGCCATCACTGTCCCAAGGAAAACGATGTCTAATACTACCAAACCAAAGAATTTAACCTGAAAAATTGCATCATATGATTACTTGGAGTCGGACATATATTTGAACAAATAATTATAATATCGCCAACTAGATATTTTCGCAGTAAAACTTTTGTATAAATTTCATTAACTTTCTTTCAAATACTTTGTTAGGCAGTTTTTGTTTTTTCATTTTTGCCTTCTTATGTTTCCTCATTAAGTTTGCTCATTTCCTCACAGCTTATACGCATTAACACGCATATCCTCATATAAGTGTACTATTTACCTACTAAGATTTGTTGCAAAACAGTTGTCAAATGTATATGTTTTTGTTTTTCAAACGGAATTATTTTTATTTCAAAATATTATTTGATTTAGGCTATCTTCATTTTTATTTTTTTTTAAGGGGAGAAGGGAGAAGGGGGCTTGAAACTATCTTCATTAACAGTTAAAGATTCTTCGAATGGCTCTTTGCATTGTTTATTTTTCAAAAGAGAGGGGCAAGGAAGAGAGAGATCATTGATTACCTTTTTATCCTTGGAAGCGTAGATGAGATAGAGCGCGATATACGTGGCCTGGGCTGCCATACCAACACTATTTACTGTTATAATAAGCACACCATCATCTGGGTCCTGAGCTCCATAGAAAGTCCACTGCCTTGTGCTCAATAACGTAGTTACATATGGGACTGCCTCATAATTGTCGGCCGATTTCTTCTTCGCCACTTCCCTAAACGTCCCTCTGAAAAAGCCCATTTATTTACGTGACAATATTAAGAGGATAGATAAAACTGACCATATCTAGTTATGTAAATCAAAAAAAAAAAATTGGCATCCTTTTAAAAATGTTGGTGACTTATACTTCGACCTCTCAACCTTAATTTTGTGTCACATTATCCTTTCAATGATCTTAATTCATATATTACACCACAAACTCCGGTAATTGGCTTTACATTGCTCAAATTAAAGAAGTCCATTAAAAATGAGATGGAAAATTGTATCAATTTGCTCCTCAAATTATGTGATTTTGTTTGGCTTTACTCTAAAATATAATGACACAGACATTTTCCATCTAAATGTAAAGGGCATTTGGTTTTGGAAGAACATAAAACTGATTCAAGTGATTGAGAGGACAATGTGAGAACCTTATTTGTAGACATGGTAAAATAAAGTTCTTAAGGATGCAAAGTGAAATTAGTCGCCATATTCATTGCATAGGACAATATGAATTTTTTCTTGGAGGTCATACTTACATTGGAGACGCAAAACTTATTATAGAGACTATATTGCCTACAACAAATAAGAAGTTAAGTTAATTATTACAAAATGGTGTACTTCCATAACAAACATTCATAGAAATTGAAAGAGAGATTCAAAAGAAAGGATAGAAATGAACCTATAATGCCGACAATGAAGTCTGCAGCAACCATGCTTGGGGAGGTTGTTTAAAGGAATGAAGAAGGAATGAGATGTTGGTGAAGAAGAAGAAGAAGAGAGAGAGAGAACAGCTGCAATAGTGGATGGTGGAAGAAAGTTAACTTGGTATTGCTTTTATAAGTTCCCCTGTGAATACCCATATTTGGATGTTTGCCACATGATTTGTCCTCAGAGTTTGCCTGTATAGATTCTGATTCTATAGGAAGTGCCTATTAGAAGGTTCCTAATTTTGCCTTTGAATGCTTTTTCTTATATTTATATTCCAGTTGTTGTCAATATGTTGATTATCAGTTTGTGGACTCTGTTAAATTAATTTGTGCTCTGTGGCTTAGCGACGTTAATGATTAAAGCCTGGATTGCCTTGAGGCAAATAAAGAGGTAATGCTTATTTATTTGTACAGAAATATACATGATTCCTTGTCCCAGATATATCCCTCCAATGTGTAATCAATTAGCCTCTTTTTTTTTTCAGATTCCCAACAGGTCCTCTAATACGCTTACCAAAGTGTGGTAATCTGGGCGTGAGTTGATTTTTATGTCCAAGATTTAGCCTAGTCAATAAATAATATTCGTCAATATGTTTTTATTGTGTCAGGGAGATATCCAAACCTTAGGCCAACTAGTTCCTATTTAATTCTTATAATACAAAAATAAGGATCACAATGTGAAAAGGGTTAGACTTGTCCTTTTTATTGTCTTATGGGTCTTGCAATGTTCATGTTCTGATACTAAATTTTTTATATCTGATGTTCTGCTTTCTTTGATACTAAATGTTTTATCCTAGTTCATGTTCTAACTATTTCTCAAATTACTTGCCCTCTAGAAAAATTCTAATTAGATTCTTGTGTCTTGTTTCTCAAAGTAACATTTCTTTCTTTTGAGAAAGAGAGCGAGAGAGAGAGAGAGAGAGAGAGAGCAAAATACATCAGAGGCTTAAGATCTTCCATCAAACCCAGTTGACTAAAGTTTGACAAATAAAGGAAATCATAACATCATGAATCTCTGTAAACAACAGAGTACAACGGAAACTGGCAGGCAAGACGTTATGTTTCACTGAGCAAGTAAGGAGTTTCCAAATCTTGTAAGAGGTACAACAACACATTTTGTTCCTCCAGAATACTAATTTCACTCCACCCACCATTATTGAAGAAAACTTTAGAAGACTCAAAGGAACTTCCGGTACGGCCTCCCTGCATCCTCATCTTGCATATGCTGTCACCATAATTACCAAAATGTCTAAGTATCTCATTAAGTTGTCATGAAGTTTGGACAATGAAATTTCAACAGGCGAATTCAAAAAAGAAAAAAAAATCAAGGTAAATAAACTATGATGACCACAAAAAGAGTCATCTGTTGAATTGTTTACCTTAACTCTCCTCCTCTGATAAAATGTCACGTATCAAAAAGGAAAAAAGAAAAAAAGAAAAAAGAAAACAAACTTATGTTTCTATTCAGAAGATCAAAGAACTACGTGTACATGCAATACATTACAATTCAGAGATTGCAGTAAAATGGTATTTGTGCACTGTTTCTGCAAAATTAACGTTTTTTATTCTTTGCCAAGGGTTTACCAGCGCAAAGCAGGGGCATCAAATACAGACTATATAGCAAAGTACAACATGCCAACCACATGCAAATGCTAGAAATACATATTTGTAACTCAGGACACCATCCTTTATGTGAAGTATATCATGGCAAGCATGTCATAGAACTACAACGAAATAACTTCAAATGCTTGAGATGATCTCCATTCACAGCAAAAATTCATAAGAGAAAATTGGACAGGGATCATTTACTATCGTCAAATAAGAAAAGCGAAGCCAACCAGGACAAAATATAGCAAATTACAAGTTATAAAGAGCAAAATAAAAGGTCAGCGAACAAATAAAAAAGGCATAAGATCAGATAAGGTGCTTAAAACAATGGTCTTTTGAATCTAGATTCCACTAAAATGCAAACACTGATTAATATTAACAATCTGCATAGCGCCATAGCTACCAGAATGAATCTGACTTCCTTTGTTTCAAGAAGTGAACATGATAAATCAAAAACCTCAAAACAAGGATTTGGATGATTTCAAATGTTGCTCTTTGCTAGTGAACTACCTAGAGATTAAATTAGAACTATGACTCCAAAATTAAAGAACTGATGACAATTTGATTAAACTAGTCTAGACAAATTAAGTTCCACATAAACAACCATCATGATTTGATCCAAACTATGATCTATAAACTATGGGTACGACCCATGCCCACAAATCATTCAAGAAACTAAAATATTTTTAAGTCAGATATTTAACAAGTAAAACCAACAGCAACTTATCTTTTTTCCAATAAAAACAAATTTTAATAGTAAAAACGGAAACAAAGTGTTACAAAGTCACTTGAAGGTGGACAAGTCATCCAACCCAGAAAAGGGTAACAAAAAAAGCACCTCCTCCTAAAAAAAAGACAAAAAGACCAAATTACTATCCACTTGAAGCTGCACAGCAAGCAAGTATACTAAAAGGAATAAAATTCTCAAAATCCTTGGTCACGGATGCCAAAAAGAAGCCAGAAAATGAATTCAGTCCCATCAAGAATCAAACTCCTGTTTATCATCAAAGATCCTTGCACCCCTTTCTCTGCATAAGACCCAAATTGTGGCAAAAAAAGCACAATGTCAATGGGTTTTCCTCTGCAATTTCCTTCTAACCCCTAAAAATCGAAACAAAGCATAGATAACATCTATCTCAGGGCTGCCCAATAAAGGTAAAACAAAATCAAACAATTTGTTCCTAAGTGAAAAAGGCAAAGTGCAAGAATAAGTGATTCACACAATCCTTTCTACACATAACACAATATAGCGGTAAAACACAATTTGAATATCTCTTTTTAAGCTTTAATATTACCATAAGCAATTATTCATGCACAAACTTGCACCTTTTAAGGCACTTCAACCTTCCAAATCCTCCAATACGGATAAAATACTGGAATTGAGAGAACATCAATTAAAAGACTCAAAATAAGATTTGCACAAGAAAACACCCAAAAAAATCACAACTCCAAAGTCCTTTATCAAAGGAATTTCATGACAAAAAGACATCAATAAGCGTAGAAAGAAGTAACACCAATTCCGAATATTCTTTATCATTAAGATTTCTGTGAAATCCAAAATCCCAAGTGATCGGAAAAAACTACAAAGAAACAAAGGATAGACTATGATTGTAATTTAGAAATTTCAAATAAATAAATGGATCTCAAATATAGACTCTTTATGTGAAAACATGACAAATGTCTACGTTATATTTCGTGTTGGAATAAAAATGTCCAATTAAAGATTAAAGTGTTCGAATTAAATCATATAGGAAAAAATGTGTTACATGTAATATATATATATATATATATTACATGTGAACACCTTGGAGCATAAGTAAGGTGGCGTGAACACCTTGGAGGCCAAGTAAAGTGGTTCTATAAATACGGGTCTTTGGGAAGGTAGGCGACTGGGAAAAAAGAAAGAAAGGAAGGAAGAGAAGGAGAGGAAGAAAAAAAATATAAGGAAAAATTTATGAGATTTAGAGTCAAAAATTGAATGGTAATTTTACTTCATATTGCTACCAAATTTGAGTGTCTTGTTCGGGGTACTTTGAATTTTATATCAGAGTCATTAATGATTCTGAGGTACGAGATAATATACAATAAGCTCATGTCTTTTAAATCTCTTTACAAAAGTATCATTTGATTATCTAAAATTTGTATTTCTATTGATTATTTCAGTTAATATCAAATTCTAGAATTTTGTTAACCCTAGCATGTATTTTGGGCTAAATACTTTGGAATTGATTGGTATTGTGAAATATAATTATGGCCCTACAGGGTGTGAATGTTTGGTTTGATTATGAGTACGCACGCGTAATTATTTGATATGAGTTATGTCCAAGTGTCACTTGTCATGTCACCAAGATGAATCGAGAATGAGTCTATATTTAATCATAGTTGAGTTATTTGGTATGTCGAATTTGATTAATGATCCAACTACTCATGATTTTTATAATCCGAATTATTTGGAATTTGATCATTTGTATTTTTTTTATCGTTGAGCATATTGTTTTTGTCGTATTGTATACTTTCCCGCTTTAAATATTTTTCAAGATGAACTCTAAGGAAAATACCAGAGTTGAGATATCAAAGAATTACAGCTCTATAACATTTGATTTTATTGTTGCAATATATTATTTGATAAAATCCACTTGTATATTGTAGAGATTATATTTAAATTATTTTTGAGATAAATAGAACTTTGGCCTAGTATCTAGAAATATATTTATGGCATATTGTGATAAATTCATAAAGTAATGCATCCGAAAAATCGGAGATTTACAATGATAGCAAGAAAGACAATTAAAAATGAGGCAAAAAAGTAGAAAAAGATTGTTTCCCCTTCCAAATATCATCTCAAAAATAAACTTATGATCAACCTCACACAATGAACTTTACTCTGTGAGGAAAACTTAGAAGCCCAGAGAAATGAATTTCCATCAACTACGAAAAGTTTCCTTTCAATCCAATTAGCATCCCACCAATCAATCTACAACTCATATTTTCTCCTAATAACCACTTGCCATGGTGAACCTTGCTTCACTGGAAGCTTCCCAAGCTATTTTCCATCTAAGGCCACATTCCTTTTTAACAAATTCTCCAATGAAAGACCATCCTTAATCCTAGACCTAAACACAATCTCTCAATTAATCAAATGATCCTTCTTTTCATCCTCACTTTCTCCGCATAAGAAATCTCTCATTATTCCTTCAATCTTCCATACTACCAAGCAAGACATCTTAAAAAGAGACAAGAACTAAAGAGGAACGCTAGCCAAGACAAGTTCTTTTTTTGGGGGGAGGGGGCTCTTCTCAATAACACGATCCGATCCCAGAAACTCTTGGACATTGGATTACCATCTAAAAGGAACCCTAAATACTTCAATAGACACACACCCACCATACACATAAAATCCCTAGTCAATCTCTCATTTTTTTCCTGATTGGAATTTACTTCCACAATCTAACATTTTACTTTATTTACATTTAAGTCCAGAAATCAAAGCAAACACATCAACAATCTTTTTTAAATTCTAACAAAGAGAAATTCCTTCCTTCCAATCACAAAGCTCAAAACCAAATTACATCTCTTTGCTCTCTCCATTAACTTACTCAATCCACCAACCACCTACATGAATAAAAAAAACAGATATAGGATCTCCTGGTCTCAGCCCCTTAAATGCTTTAAACTTTTCCCTTGTTTGCAATTTAACATTCTTAGTAGTATTATGTAAACACTAGTTGTAATAAGTATACTACAAAAGGGTATACACGCCTTTCGTATGGTATGAGTTAACTACAAATACAAGTGGATTGTGAGAGATAGGTTAACTTTTTTGACCACTCTCCGTCTTTCTCTAATATTATGTTAACTTTCTAAACTTAACATGATATCAGAGCATATCGATTCCTGAATTAGATCAAAAAAAAAATTATCGAGGATTTGATCTAACAACTTCATCTTCTTTTCTTTTTCTTTTTCTTTTCTTCTTGTTTTTGTTTGAAATTGTTGGTTCGATCGCAATTCCCACGACCATGGTCTTAGGTTTGAGGTGATGATTTAATGTCTACAATAGTGTGGGTGTGTTGTGGAGATCAATCGTGATCAGTTGTAGTGGTGGTGTTGTGTCGTCGGAGGTCGTTGTGGTGGTTGCGCCGGTCATCGGAGATTCGTTGTGGTGGTGCGTCGTTGTGATAGTGGTGTTGCAGTTTTGGTGTGTGGCGGCACTGTTGAACCTAGGGTTTCATTGAAACCCTAGTAGTGGAGAAGACAATAGCCTGGGTCAGTTCAAATCAAGCGGGTTTGGGTTGCTTAAAACCCAAGATAGTCCAAGCCGGATTTCTGTTGAGCCCAACCAACAACAGTCCCACTCCCAGCTCAGTTCAAGACCAGTCCAATTAGCATCCTGGTCCAGCCCAACTGAGCCAACCCAGTCCAAGCCCAATCCATAGATTGGTCCAATCCAGCCAACCAGTTTCAGTTTATCCCAGTTCAATCTCAATTCATCTCAAGCTAGACCAATTCAGGATCAGTTCACCTAGGTTCAGCCCTTTCAAGCTAGTTCTGCATCGGTTTAGCAATATAAAACCCTTTTCTAGTCTTGTTCAAGCATCCAACAACCTTTTCTGGTCCGATTCAGACATCCAGTGTTCCACACCCGGTTCAAGCATCCAACCACTACTTTTGGTCTGATTTAGGCATCCAGTCCCCCGTTCAACAGACCGTAACATTTTTCGTCCAGCCTACGATCTTCGCTGTAACGCAATCCTTTCTTCTTTTCTTTGGTTCTAGTATTGCTATACTACTATGGAATCCACGAAGAGAAATGATGACGATTAGTATGCTCTTATTCCACCCATGCCACCGACTTTTTCTCCTACGGTTCTACTTACTAGTCCCATGACATCTGTTAAACTCAATAGTACTAATTATGTTTTATGATCACGACCTATTCAAGTGTTTCTTAGAGTCAAAGGCCTTAAGAAATATTTAATTGACACTAAACGCAAGGAAGGTACTCCTTAGTATAAGTGGGATTAGGAAGATGCTCAGAGTATTTCATTTATATATTTCTTCTCTAATCGTGTTACAAGATCAGCCGTAATCGTTGACTTTTTGGAAGGAAAAATATTAAGGAAAAAATGATAATTTTTTGATCGTTGGATGAATGAATTTGAAGCCGTAGGATCGACTTGTTGAAGCCGCTCTGTTTTATATTATAGATTGTGTTCAATGCTAAGACCCACTCTTAATTCCATGATGCCAATATATTAGATTCTCAAACAAGATTCCTAAATCATATCTCAATAGTATTTCATTAAAAACATTGAAGATTGAACTAATAATGAATAAGAAAAGGTTATCCAGTGTACGGGTTCTCTTAATTGCTAGATCTGGGAAGAGTCAAATGTATACAATCTTACCCGTCATGTGGAATACTTCTGGGAATTGAATTATTGATGTCTAGGTCATAATGGAGAAACCTTACATTTGCAACTGTTACCGAATAATTTTCATATTATATAAATAAGTTAACAATTGTGAGAAAGAGAGGGTAAAATTTAGAGAAGGAGAACGACAAGTTTCAGAATGATTTCTTGAACACAT
>JAHQCQ010002131.1:0-13067 GCA_023539305.1 Ilex asprella | reverse complement strand
TCACATTTATGCTTCTCAAGTTCAAGGGACAAAGCAGTACTATAATGCTGATCCAGATCCATTTCCGCGATCATAATCTTCTGCTCCTGGGCCTTAATTTTATCAAACAGGTTGCCAAAAACTTCCTTATTCCACATCTTGATATGGGCTTTTAAGTATTTCAGCTTTATGAATAAGTTAGCCATAGGATTATCAGAGTAGAATCCACCCCATTTCTCAGCAATAAAATCTTTGAAACCATCATGATCACACCACATATCTTGGAATCTAAAATAGAAAGATCTTCTTTGAGTAGGAACATCCCTAATTCTCATAAACAGGGGGCTGTGATCAGAAGAACCCCTGGCCCAATGAACCACTTCAATGCTATCAAATTTTAAATTCTAGTCCCCATTAATTAAGGCTCTATCAATCCTCTGCATCATCCTTCTGTGTCCCTGCCTGTTGTCACACCATGTATATTTATTCCCACTAAAACCAGCATCCATAAGCCCTCTCCTATCAATAAAATTCCCAAAATCCTCCATAGCAGATAAAGAGGGAGAAGCACCTCCCTTTCGTTCATCTGAACATAAAACTGAGTTGAAGTCCCCCACAACTAACCATGGGATATTCGCAGGCATATTCACCTTTAAAAGATGATCCCATAATGCCCTTCTGATTATTTGATTACAGCTTGCATACACCACAGAGATCCAAAAGACAACTTCATTCTTATAAGTCAATTCCACCGTCAACGTCTGCTCATGAGTAAATAGCACCCTTATGTTTACCCTGTCATCCCATAACAACCAGATATTTCTTTCTGCCAACGGGTTAAAAAAGGAATGGTTCAACCCTATATCTCTAGCAAAAAGGTCCAGCTTAGTCGCAAGAAGCTTAGGTTCTTGTATGGCCACAAAGCAAATATCATGTATTCTAATCAATTTCTTGAGTCTCCTTCTTTTGCCAGCTTTTTCCGCTCCCCTCATATTCCATGAAATAAGATTAATCATAAGTTAAAAGTTTGGGATCCCCACTGGAGTTCACGCCATCACATTCATCCTCTGCATTAATGGATCTGTCCACAACCTCCACTGCATCTGTTGGAGATTTCTGTCTCCTTGAGCTAGCCTGATTCGAGAAATACCCTTTATCTGGTGGAGCCCTCTCACAAACCAACCCCATTTGGTCATCCATAGCTCTCTCCATTCCTTTTCTAATAACATAGTCATGCTCAACTAAAAACGAAGAATGTAAAGAGGGGGCAAAGAGAGAATGACATTCCCCCAAAATCTCTTTAGGGGCATCACCACCAGCCATAGAACCCCTACCACAATCCTCGACTGGCCCTATCTCACTTCCATCTACCACCAACCCAGGAGGCACCATATTACTATTAAAGTCTACATCATTACTAATGGCCACGGGAGAGGAGGAGGAGCAAAACTCCAAACTGTTCCCAGCCCCAATGAAACCCTAAACCCTAAACCCTAAACCCTTTTTTTTTTTGGAAAAAGAAAATTTTTATTCCAATATTGCTAAAGATTACAAGAAGCAAAGGAACAAAACAAAAAGAAATCTAAAGTTTTGAGGAGTTGGCTTTAAAACCAACTCTTACTACATTTTCTATAAACAGCTTCGCCCAGAGCTCTGCTGGGAGGAACTGTAATAAACGGGCCTGAGCTGAGGGCCAAAGATTCTGAAATTCTTCAAGGGGCCAGCTGTACCGAGAAAAAGAACACTAATGGAAGGAGCTGGAGAAAAAACCACCATCAATGCAGTCAATCACCACAGAATACCAAGCATCACTCCCAGATACAGCGAACCAGCGAAGGGGCAGGAACAGCGAATTAACCCACTTCTCCAGTATATCAAAATCAATGTCAGAGCAATCATCAGTCAGATGCAGATGAACGAAAACATGTCCAGATCCATAGACATAACGAAGTCCATCTATAAAAGCCAGCCCTTAATCTCTCCCAACACAATCGCAACAGCCATCATGAAGCGCAAAAGGGAACAGGTGGAGATAAGAAAGAGCGAACAGAGAAGCTCAAAAGTCGCCAAAAAATCCCAGAAAGAAAGCCCAGAAATGAATCCAGAAATCCTCATGATATTGATAATTCTGCTACAGCAGCTCAAGCTTGAAGGACCTCTGGAAGCAGCCACCAAATGAAGCAATGGTCGTAGAACCATGATGTACATCCACATAATCTGCTTTAGAAAACCACAATGAGATTTGACATCTATACTTATGTAATCATGCTTGCTTGTATTCACAGTTTACTTTAAATGAATGAATGAATGCTATTTTCCTATATATCCCTGGACCCTTTATATCCACATAATCATCCCACTCCCTGTCTTTGACCACAGACCACCATCTTCTTCTTTCTGACCACATGCAGTCCCATTTTATCTTGCTGCAAACAGATTCTACCACATACAGGCAGAAGACTTTGAGCTGAGAATTCAGTGTTTCTTCCAGTGTTAACAGCAAAATTAGCCAGCGAGTCTGCTACTGCATTCGCCTCTCTAAATATATGCTTTAACTGCAAATTCAAAGTCCCAAACAAAGTTTTAATCTTGTCCAGATGAAACTGCAATCTCCATGGGATATCAACTAAGCCCAAAACCATCTGAACCATAGCTAGAGAGTCAGATTCAACAAGAAACTGCATCTCTGATAAGCCATTCTGCAAAACCAAATACAAACCATCTAGCAAGGCCATACATTCTGCCATCATATTTGTTCCCAGCCCATAATAATAAGCAGCAGCAATCACAACATCTCCAACATCATTTCTTATCACTACTCCACCCCCAGACAGACCAGAGTTTCCTTTAGATGCCCCATCAACATTAATCTTTAACACATTTACTGGAGGAGGATCCCACTTTATCCATTTTACTTTAATCTCAAAGGAAAAAGGAGAACTAATTTTTAAATCCTGCAAAAATTCCTTACCCTTAAAATCATCAGATTTCCCTGGTTTAATCAGAAAGACCTGCCATTTCAAAGCACTCACTACTTGCAAGTAAATAGGAAAAGCATTTAGGTAAGTGTTTTCAAACCTCCTCCTACACCTCTCCTTCCACACAGCCCAAAAAATCAGCATAGAGACTCCCCTGATCAGACAATGACTCAGGGATTGGCTTTTGAATTTTCGCAGCAATCTTAAAAATCTACATATAGGACTTTCCCTTTCAAGAACTTCAAAACCCATAACCACAGCAAACCTTCTCCATACCTCCTGGGTTACCCTACAGTCAATGAAGAGATGAGAAGTAGTTTCCTCACATACTCCACACATTATGCATTTACTAACAAGAGCAACACCCACAGTCCTTATCCTGTCATCAGTAGTTATAGCATTCTTAAAGATTTTCCAAGTACATAATTGAGCACTAGGAAAAATTTTCTGTTTCCATATACCCTGAGTCACAACATTCTGAACCCCTTTTTTCCTGAGTTGATGCCAGGCAGTCTTAACAGAAAAAGAGCCTGAAGTAGAATGTCTCCAAACCCTTCTATCAGGCTTATCAGACCACACCACACCCAAAGATCTGATCTCAGACTGTATCTCAGGAGGAAGCCAATCAGACACCTCATCTAGTAGCCAATCATTATCATTCCATAGCTCTTTGACCTTGGGAAAAACCAAAGGGGTACCCTCAATTCTAAGGAGTAGAGGCCCAGAATCCAACCATGGATCACACCAGAAATCAGCATCCAGACCATTACCAAGCAATAGAATAGAATTCTGTACCACAAACTCAAACCAAGGTTTCAGCACTGTAAATGTCTTACCTTCCCCAGAACTCATACACCTCAACATATGCCTATCTTTAAAGTATTTTCCTCTAAAGACCTTTGCCCATAAAGAGTTCCCATTCAATATGTTCCAGACCTGTTTAACTCTGAAAGCATCTTGTAACTCTCCAAAAGATCTAATTCCCAGGCCCCCTTCAGACTTCGGCTTAGAAATATTATCTAAAGAGACCCAATGCCTTCTTTTAACATCCAATTTATTTGACCAAACAAAATTAGCAATTAGAGAATTCAGTTTAGCTAATACCCCTCTCGGGATATTCATACATGCTAACACGTGAAGAGGAATAGAATTAAGAACAGACTGGATCAAGACAATTCTTCCCATACCCGATAACATCTTAGAGTACCATCCCTCTATTCTTCCTCTAAACTTGCAAATCACCTCTTCAAAATAGGCTTTCTTTATTCTTTCTCTAATAATAGGACATCCCAAATAGGTGAAAGGGCAGTCCTTAATAGGAATGCCTACCACTGACACTAGTTTGTTCCTCCTGGATAAAGGAATCCATTTAGAACAGAAAAGAGCACTCTTCAATCTATTCACCTTTTGACCAGAACAACCCTCATACACTTCAATAAATTTCATCACATTTACCACTGATTTCCTGTCCCCTCTGAGAAAAATCAATGTATCATCAGCAAATAACAAATGACTTACCAAAATGGTCCCTCTTCCAATGTGAAAGTGTTTCACCAAACTCTGCTGAAAGATCCTTCTCAAGCCCCTGCTTAAAACCTCTTCAGCAAGAATAAACAAAGAAGGAGAAAGAGGATCTCCTTGTCGTAATCCCCTGGAGTTTGGAAAATAACCAAACCTTTGTCCATTCAAACAAATAGTAAAGAATTGAGTGGATAGACAATTCAAGATGATTTGGGTAAATAAACTTGAAAAACCAAGGCACCTTAGAACTTTAAGAAGAAAATCCCATTCTAATCTATCATATGCCTTCATCATATCAAGCTTCATCACCACATTTCCACCCTTCATTTTCCTGTCTAATTCCCCCACTAATAACTGACCCAGAGCCACGCAATCACCAATACCTCTTCCTGCTACAAAACCATGTTGCTCCTCAAAAATTAAAAAAGGAAGCAGAGAAGAAAGCCTAGTGTTAAGGAGCTTAGTAAAAATCTTATACAAGAAATTACATAAGCTAATGGGCCTAAAATCTGAGAAAGATTCTGGGACTGCTTTCTTTGGAACTAAAACCAGTAGAGTGGAATTTACTGACTTAGGCATTAGTCCTCCCTTTAGCAGAAAATTAACAGCCTTCCACACATCCAATTTAATGACCTCCCATGCAAACTGGAAAAATCTACCAGACAAACCATCTGGGCCAGGAGCACTTTCAGCTGCCATAGAGAACACAACCTCCTTCACTTCCTCCAGGGAAGCCTCCCCAGTAAGCCTTAGATTTTCTTCATCACTAACCAGCTTAGGGATTACAGAAAAAATTTGATCATCCAACAAATGATCCTCTGACTTATATAAATCAGTATAAAACTGCTCTGCAATCTTTGCAATCTCCTGATCTCCTTGAACCCACATACCCTCCTTATTCTGAATTCTAGAAATTTTATTCCTCATCACCTTACTCTTTGCAATGGCATGATAGAATCTTGTGTTCCTCTCCCCCTGCACAGCCCATCTGATATTGGATTTTTGCTTCCAATAGATTTCTTCTTTCCTCAGCAAATCATCAAGGTCCCTTTTATAATCTTCTAGTTCCAAAGCTTTAGCAGGAGAAAAATTCTGATCCAAACTCATCTCCGCCAAGCTGATTCTCTGCTCTTGTTTTCTAATATTATCAAACAAGTTACCAAAGACCTCTCTATTCCATAGCTTCATGTGTGCCTTCAAATATTTCAACTTAATGAAAATATTAGACATAGGATTATCAGAATAATGACCATTCCAATTAGCTGCAATCAAATCTAAAAAACCCTCATGATCACACCACATATCTTGGAATCTAAAATAAGATATTCTCTTTTGAACCAGTTCATTCGTAATCTGCAAAAGGAGAGGACTATGATCAGAGGCCCCTCTGGCCAAATGAACAACCTCCAACTTTTCAAAATTCAGGTTCCAGCATGGGTTGATTAGCACTCTATCCAACCTTTGCTTCATTCTGATACACCCTCTTCTACTATCACACCAAGTAAACTTATTTCCAGTGAAACCAGCATCTAACAAGCCACTTTTATCCAAAAAATCACCAAAGTCCTCCATGGAAATCAAAGAGGGAAAAGCACCCCCTCTTCTTTCCTCAGAATGGAGGATTGTATTGAAATCCCCGACTACCATCCAGGGTTTATCATTAGGAATTACCATGTCAGATAAATGAGACCATAAAGATCTCCTTACCAGATGATCACAACTAGCATAGACCACTGATATCCAAAATATCTCCTTATTCAAAAATGTCAATTCCATAGTCAATGCCTGTGTATGCTCAAACAACACCTTTATCTCAATTCTTTCATCCCACAGGACCCATATATTCCTTTCTGCTAAAGTATTGAAACAAAAATGCCTCACTCCAATACTCTTAGCAAATGGCTCTAATTTAGATACCAGCAATTTTGGCTCCTGAATTGCAACAAGACAAACATCATGTAGTTTAATAAGCTTCTTTAGTCTCCTCCTTTTAATAGCTTTCTCCGCACCTCTCATATTCCAAGAGATGAGATTAATCATAATGAAATGGAGTCAGGGATAATCCTGGAACTTAATCCATTATACTCATCCTCCTCATTAAATGAGCTATCAGACTCGTCAAGATCAACATTCACAACCCGCTGAGTTTTGGAACTAGCCTGATCAGAGAGATAGCCCTTATCTGGGGGCTCCCTCTCCCTAATCAGACCATTTTGATCATCCAGAACACCACCAGATTCCTGCCTAACTCCATACTGATGCTCAAGTAAGAAAGAAGAATTCATAGAAGGAGCACAAAGTATTCTACAATCCCCCAAACTTTCCTTAGCACCCATATTTTCAGCCACTTTAGGATTCATGTTAACATCCAGCATTTCATCAACCTTGTTCGAATTTCCACTAAGGTTAACAACAATATCTTCCACCCTTTCCAAAAAACCTTCATCTCCATTCTCATTCCCCAGAATATTACTATCATCTCTATTACAGTCTGGTACAACAGAATTTGCTCGAGAACATACCTCCACACTCATTTCAAAAGTAGGAACGACTCCCTGTTCTTGAGACTCAACAACCTTTTCCTTTGAGCCCTCCTTATCCCTAGATCCTTTGACTTGAGATCTGTGAGATTCAGAAAGGCCCAATCTCAATTCATTACTCACATTACTAGTATCCACTACTGCCCCCTCCTGCTGCAGCGTCTGATTAGTCTCATTATTAACCTCATTTCTATCATTTAACTCAGCCACATTTCTTTCATTCACCTCATTTAGCTCATTCAGGACACCAAAACTATTTACCATTACAGGGTCATTCACAACTAACTTCTGCCTGTATTCTTTCCTCTGTCTCCCTCTCTGCATCTCATTAACCACAGTTTTACCTTTCCCATTTTTCCACTCATCAGAATGACCAGAGTCATTTCCAGAAAAAGCCACCTTCCCAGAAGTCCCCACTTCCTCCTCTTTCTTTTTCCTCCGACACTGAGTCTCCTCATGCCCCTGTTTAAGACAAGCAGGACAATACTTGTACTCTTTCTCATAACATATTCTCTGCCATCTACCCCTTATACCTCCCATATCAAGCCAAATCCTCTTAGGATTACTAGCTAACAAATTCATTTCAACACAAGCTCTAGCCACCCCAGGCCTAGACAGCTGTAAAGTAGCATTATCAACTACAAGTATTCTCCCTATAGGGCTCAGAATATCCCTCAAACTTTCTCTGGTGAAAAGATGAATGGGAAGCCCTGGCAATGAAATCCAAACTGGAACAATTGGTGGTTCAATTCCAGAGTAAAATTCTGGGAACCACTTAAAGAATCTAAACAAGAATCCCTCAATGTAGGTAGAATCCTTGAGCCATATTCTTACATAATCTTCATAGAGGGAAAATCTAATTAAGACATGTCGAGGATCTAATATTCCCACAGAGAATTCTCCCTTCGGCAACCATTTCGTCAAAATAAATTCACGAATTACTCCCAGAGACGGCTTGCCATATGCACATTTACCTATTAAAGTCTGATGAAAGCCTTTGGACAACTCCAGAGTTTCAATAGGAGACCAGTAGATACCAGGCTCACCATTATTGAAAACCACTCTCTTCGAAGGTTTCGGCCCACTTTCAGCGACAGCAGCAACAGATTGAGGCGGAGCAGCATGCTCAGATTGAGACGGAATAGACTGAGGCGCATTCGACTGAGTATTCACAGGAAAATCGGGAATCAAATGAGGATCTAAAGAAATCTGTATGTTCGCAGAACTTCTCCCCAGTGTAGAAATATTGGAAGATGAAGCCAGAAGAGGATAAGGTTGATTTTGTACAATAACAGGATTCGGAGGCATAGATCTGGAATTAATCCATCCCGAAGGGTCAATGACAGTCACAGAATTCAGATCTGAATTATCAGGAATTTTCAAAAAAATTCATCATTCATCGGTTTCTTGAACAAGGAGGCAAAATTTTTGATTGAATCGGGTGGTTTGGGCGGAATTTGTTGTTGATTTGGATCAGAACTCATGTTTAACAGTAAGAATCAGCAAGAAATGAAAAGAAATAGCCAAGAAATCAATCCAGAAAATAGATCTGAAAAGAGAAATATCGATAGCGAAGATGAGTTTCTAGAGAGAAGTCAGAGCTTCTCTCTCTAGAACGAAAAACTGCCTCTCCCTAAACCCTAAACCCTAAACTTGAGCAAGGATAAAAAGGCAAGGGGAGATTGGATCTCCTTGTCTCAAGCCTCTTGAGGTAGGAAAGTACCCCACTCTCTGCCCATTTACACAAACTGAAACAAACTGCGACTCCAGACAGTTAGAAATAATGTTCACAAACAGATCAGAAAAGCCAAAACAAGTTAACACTTTAAACAAGAAATCCCACTCCAATCTGTCGTAAGCTTTCATCATATCCAGTTTCAGAATCATGTTACCTGCCTCAACCTTTCTATCCAGATCATCAACCAATAATTGAGCCAAAGCAATACAGTCTCCCACATTTCTTCCCTTAACAAAGCCATGCTGTTCGCTGGAAACAATATTTGGCAACACTGGAGCCAACCTAACAGCCATAAGTTTTGTAAAAACTTTATAAACAAAATTACACAGGCTTATTGGTCTAAAGTCTGAGAAAGAGATAGGATTAATCTTCTTTGGAATAACAACAAGGAGAGTAGAGTTCACAGATCTAGGGATTTTACCACCCTTTAAGAAAAAATTCACAGCTTTTACCAAATCATCTTTGATTATGTCCCAGGTAACATGAAAAAATCTGCCAGATAGTCCATCCACCCCAGGGGCACTTTGGGTAGACATTGAAAAAATCACCGCTTTAACCTCCTCCATTGTGGCCTCCCTTACCAATTGACCATTGATATCAATTGTAACCAAAGAAGGAATCTCAGCAAATAAGCTGTCCTGCAACTCATGTTGTTCAGATTCATAAAGATTGGCATAATAATTAACTGCAGCCTCCCCAATCTCCTCTTCAGTCTTCACCCATATACCTGCTCCATTTTGGATCTTGTGAATCCTATTTCTCACTGCTTTACCTTTTGCCAACATATGATAAAAATGAGTATTCTTTTCACCTTCCACAGCCCATCTAATATTTGCTTTCTGTTTCCAATAGATTTCTTCCAGTCTCAAATCTTCATCCAATTCTTTACGTACACGTTCGCTGGCCTGGGCATTCTGGTTAGAGTTATCCTGTTCCAAAAGGATCTCAGCCTGTTGCACTTCCTCTTCCTTCCTTCTGATTCTTTCAAAAATGTTTCCAAAAGTATCTTTATTCCATTTCTTTAAGTGGACTTTCAAATACTTAAGTTTCAAGAAGAAATCCTCAATTGGGTTGTCAGCATAATGACCTCCCCATTTTGCAGCAACCAAAGGCAAAAAACTTTGGTCTTCTACCCACATATCTTGGAATTTAAAATAGGAAATTTTAGGTTTCACTGAGTTATGGATCCTGAGGAGGATAGGGCAATGATCAGAACCCCCCTCCCCAGATGCGAGATATCTGTACTCCCAAATCTCATACACCAAAAAGGATTGAAAAGAAGCCTATCTATTCTCTGCCACATTCTTGCACGTCCATGTTGGTTGTTGCACCAAGTGAACTGACTACCGGAGAAGCCTACATCTTGCAGTCCAGCCATTTGGATAAAATCCCCAAATTCACCCATAGAGACATTTGAAGGAAAAGCTCCTCCTAATCTTTCTGAAGAATTAACTATAGCATTAAAATCACCCCCTACCATCCAGGCGGAATTCCCTATGCATGTCAATGACAATAAGTGTTGCCATAAAGGTCGTCTCAGGATGTGGTCACAACAAACATATATGATAGTAAGGAAAACAATGTCAGAACCCAAGTATGCCACACTCACTGTCAACGCCTGCTCATGTTGAGCCACAACCTGGACATTGACTCTATCATCCCACAGTAACCATATTTTCCTTTCAGCAAGCGGATTAAACACATAACTAGAGAAACCCAAGTATCGAGCAAAATTATGTATTTTGTTTACCTCCACCTTTGGTTCTTGAATCGAAACCATACATACATCATGGATTCTAATCAGTTTTTTAATCCTCCTTCTTTGAGCTGCTTTACCAACTCCCCGCATATTCCAATTTAGAAAACTGATCATTAAGAAGTGAGGGGGGCTGTTTCACCTTCTTGCATACCATCCCTTACCTCCTGAGAGTAAACTTCAAGAGAATTTGCTTCCGAGTCCAAAGACTCATCTTCATCCTCCTCCAGAGATTTCCTACACTTATTTACGCTCAATGAGCTACCCTTATCAGACCAGTAACCTTTGTCAGGGGGGTCAATTCTTTGAATTAATCCCCTATCATCGTCAACAGAATTCACCACACCCACTAATGGTAAGTAATTGTGATCAACAAAAAACGAGTCCCCAATAGAGGGTGAATATGGTTTATTTAAGCCGCAAACTTGAGGTTTCTCACCTGGGATAACAGGACCACTACCAACAGTTTCCTGAGTACCGTTATTTCCTTTTTCCCCTAAATGCAAAACAACCGCTGCTCTATTGTCCTCTTGCTCTGTTTCTGTGTACCCCTTATTTGCTAGCACCCCAGGAACTGAGTTCTCTCTAAGGTCCTCCATTTCTCTCCTTACATTAGCCCTTTCCTCATTGACCCTTCCTTCTGTGCTCTCCGTCATTTCAGCAGCACTCTTATCTTTCCCATCAGATTCGTTGGTATTATCTGTCTGTATAACGACTGCCTCTTTCTGATTCATCTCACGTGCCTTTTTCCTTCCTTCTCCTTCATTATTTTCCTTCATAGATCCTTCTATTTGCATCCCTTCTTCTTGTTCTTGTCTCACACATTTAGTCTGAAGATCCTCTGCATTTATTCCAGAGTGTTCTCCACGAAGAATATTGAACTGATTGCCATTTTCCTTCTCAGATTTATTTTCCTCAATATTTTGTTTTCCTTTGTTCTTAGCATTGCCCTTCCATTTCACAATTTTCCACCCTTTCCCTTTGTTGCTTCCCCCAACATCTCCCAAAGTTTCTGGAATAGAATCCTGTTTCTTCCTTTTCTCCTCCTTAGCAACATTAGGATCCTCATTATTTCCTTTCTCTGATATATTTTTACGACATTCAAAATCCCCATGCCCTTGTTTCAGACAGTGTTTGCAGTATTTCACCTCTTTTTCATATACTATTCTCTGCCATCTCCCACTAGACCCTCCAAAGTCCAACCAAAACCTATTTGGATTATCAGCAAGAAGATTGACCTCAACACAGGCCCTTGCAACTCCGGGTCTGGACAGCTGTAAGGTTGGATTATCAACCACAAGAATTTTACCAATCGGGCTAAGTATATCCCTTAAACTGTCTCGATTGAATAAATGAACAGGTAACCCAGGTAAGGAGACCCAGATTGGTAAAACCGGAGGTTCCACACCTGGGCAAGAACTCCGGGAACCACTTGAAAAATCGAAAAAGAAAGCCTTCGATGTAAGTAGCATCCTTCAGCCAAGTCTTTACATAGTCCTCATACATCTCAAAGCGAATCAAAACGTGTCTAGGGTCCAAGATCCCCACTGAGAAATTACCTTTGGGAAGCCACCTTGTATTTATAAATTCCCTAATCACCCCAATTGATGGTTTGCCATATGCGCATTTCCCAATAAGTGTTTGCTGGAAGTCTTTTGTAAGCTCCAATGTCTCCGCCTCAGTCCAGTACATTCCTGGTTCACCATTGTTGAAAACCACTCTCTTAGCTGGCCGATAGGACAAAGCCGAAGGGACTGGTGAGGAGCCCAATTGATTAATCCCTTGCTCCACACTTTGTGGAAGGGCCATGGTTCCTGGGGAACATGGAAGGTTTGCCATGGGTATCGAAGGATTAGACGAAAAAGAAGGAGGATTAGCTATGGGTATCGAAGAATTTGAATGGAACGAAAGAGGATTAGCCATGGGAACCGAAGGATTTGATGAAGAAGGCGGCGTCAATACGTGCGAAATAGACGAGGGTTTTTTGAAAAGGGAAGCAAAATTTTTTGTGATATTTGATTTAGGTTGAAGGCTAAAGCTTGTGGAGGGCATACCAGGGGTTTGAGAGCTGACCTGTACCGATCTTGATGCATTTGTCTCATTCTGATTTAAGTCGGCAAACTGTACTGTTTTTTGTGGTTCGGCGCATTGCACCGATTTTGCTGGGTTTGATGAAACTAGCAAAATCGTGGGGGTTGAAGTGGGAATATGTGGATTGTCCGGTGGCTTAGGTGGTATTTGGTTGGTGACCTGTTCAGGATCCATTAATGGTGGGAAGATCTGCCAGACAAAGGCAAAAAAACCAAAACGGTCAAAGGAAAAAATCTAGAGAGAAGGGAGAGCTTCTCTCACTAGAAAACAAATAACCCTAAACCCTAAACCCTAAACCCTAAACCCTAAACCCTAAACCCTAAACCCTAAACCCTAAAACCTAAAACCTAAACCCTAAACCCTAAACCCTAAACCCTAAACCCTAAAACCTAAACCCTAAAAACCCGAAACCCGAAACCCGAAACCCGAAACCCGAAACCCGAAACCCCGAACCCCGAACCCCG
>JAHQCQ010002130.1:0-18233 GCA_023539305.1 Ilex asprella | reverse complement strand
TTTTCAGGTTCGATTTGAAGCTTCGTGTAACCCCTCTTCTTCGAATTCCTGCTTTGGACCGTTGCTCGTTGTTCTTTCCGAATTAGGTATGTCCCTTTACCCCTATTTCTAGCTTTTTCGTTCTGGATCCCTCAAATTCGAGGTGGTTATTACATTTTTGGGCTTTTCGGTTCTTCTATTTCTGGAATCAGGATTTTTGCTTATCGCCCCTTCCTCATTTCGTGGATTGAGATTCTATTGTGCGAATTCTTGCTTTCGGGAGTTGCTGTGCCAGCCTTGGGATCGTTAGAGAGTGTTTGACACACCCTCCCCCCCTCTATCGCTCTTTCAAACTTCCCTTTTCTTGCCCAGACATGTCTGCTTCTTCTGGAGCTACCCGTTCCTCTGTCTCCCTCCTAGGGGATAGGTCTGTCGATGAAGATACCGACTTAGGGGACGTAGGTTTGAAAATTGACAACTTTCCTGGTGTTGAGGCTGTGGACTCTGCAGTCGATACCGAGGAGCCCCCCTCCACGTCTTCCCCCCTGCCTCCTAAGCCTGACAAAGGCAAAGGCAAGGTAGGTGGAATCGGGGTTATTGATAGCTCATCGTACCTAGGGGCCGCTTACAAGCATGCCAGGCTCGAGGGTCCTAGTGAGAAGGTACCTGATTTGATGAGGGCTTATAATGCTCGTTATAGTTTCCCTCCCGGAGTCGAGCCTTGGTGTCCGGATAATTCTATCTACTACGTCGAAGAGGTCAAAGATAGGGTCTATTTTTTTCTTGCGGCCTTTGAAAACGGCCTTCGGTTCCCCCTACACCCTTTTATCAAGAGCGTTTTACAACATTTCAATGTCTGTCCTTCCCAGCTCTCTTCCAATTTTTACGGCGTTCTGGTTGGACTCCTCGTTTATTTCATAAGACATCATCTTGGGGTTCCCAGTCTTCCCCTGCTCACAGAACTCTTCAATGTCAAGCTGACCTCATCTGAGGGTTTCTTATATATTTTCAAGCGCGCTGGTACTAGGAAGATTATTTCTGACCTCCCTTCTTCACATAAAAAATGAAAAAAATATTCTTCTACTTTAGGGGTACCGACTGGGAGTTCAATTATGCTGACAAAACAGATACTCTTGGTATCTCTAGGGGGTGGAATGAACCAGAAAACTTAGGTGAGTTTTTTGCTAGAGTCGCCCAAGTTTTAATTTGGAACTAATGAGCTGCTAATCTTGTTTGGTTTGCGCGTTCTTCCATTAGGTTCCAGACTCGAGCTCAGCTCTCAAGACCATAAGGTACTGAATAAGTTGGGAAAGCTTAGGCCTGAGAGGTACGCAGACCTCATTGTTTCTCGAGGTTTAATTGAGTTAGGTCTGTGCCCCCCTTCAGTGACCTTGGCTATTCCGATTTGTATTGTGAGTGCTGAAGGTGTAGAAGGTAATACCCTTTCCTTCTCCTCCCTTTTTCTTCTTTATTTCCCTTGCTTTTATTTAGTTGACTCTATTCGAATTTTTTTTTTCAGGGTCCTCCACCATGAAGCTTGCTCCCAAGGATCTCCAGGCCAAGATTGAAAAGCTGTCGCAGAGTGGGAGAGACAGCAAGTGGAAAGCTCAAGTCGGTGTTGGGAGCAATCTCGCTTCTCGAGCCAAGTCCCAAAAATTGGGGGAATCCCCTTCTCCTTCAGGCACCAGAGCCACGGCTTCCTCATCCGATGCCCCTCTAGCCCTGCTGATCTCTCCCCTTCTAGAGATTCAGCCTAATTTTGCAAAAGGCCCTGCTTCTCCACTTTCCTTTGAGGTAGAGAAAACCTTGGGGGTGATCCCGCACCTCCAACCCAGCAATGCCAAGTACAGCTCCTCCAGAAAGACTGTTGAGGGAGGGAGCAGACCTGAGGTGGAGGAGGATGAGGCCTCCTACTTTGATAACGTGGACCTTGCTGGGACAGCTGTTTCTTCCATTTTTTCAGAGTTTGACGTTCGGAAGGCTGCTTCAATACCCCTTGAGGACTCTATTGCTTCAGCCCTTCAAGGAGTGGTTGCTGTGAGTACTAGCACTTTCCTTCGATCTTGTCCTCTTTTTGCTTCATATCCTCATGATTCTCACCAGACTTTCCCTATGTTTTCAGACGGCTCTCCACGTGAAGGGTTTACTGCATCGGATTCGTTTACTCGAGCATAGGTCTGGGGCTTTGAAAACCTTCGAGACTAAGGTCACCGAACTGACTCGTGAGAACGAGGGCCTCCAATTGCAGATGCAGAACCTTAAGGAGCAAACGGTGAATGATGCTTCAGATCTTAAGCATACCTTATCTGCTAAGGTCAGAGTTGAGGAGGGAGAGAAGAGAGCTCGAGATGAGCTGCGGATGATCAAGGAGGAGCTGGAGCTCAGAACAGGGGCTTGGGCTAAGGCCAGCCAAGAGGCTTCTGACACCAAAAACTCTCTCAAGCAGATGGAGCAGGGTTATTTGGCCCTCAACGAGGCAAATGGCAAACTCTGCGAGGAACTCCAAGTACAGAAAGACCTGGTCAGGCAGAAGGACGAGGAGATGGCAGAGCTGAGGGATGAAGCCACCACCCAATGGGCTTCTGGATGGCTAGCTTTTAAGCGCCAAGCTTTCAAGACCTTTCCAGATCTGGACTTCAACTTCTCTATCCCAACTGAAGAGGATTTGGAAGAATCTGGTTCTGATGTCGAAGAAGACTCCTCGGTTCTGCCTTCTGAAGATACAAGCCAGGAGGCGCCCATTCAGCCAGCTATTCCCCCAGTTGCTTCCTTCTCTGCCGACCTCGTGCAAGAGGCGCTTGCCCAAGATGTGCAAACAGATGGAGTGGAAGTTCCAGGGGCCAATGTTTCTGAGAATCCAGTTCCTCCGACTTCCGGGACTCCTTCTACTGAGCTGCAGGACTCTGTTCCATCTATTGAGGCTGAATCTACTGTTTTCCTGGATCTTCTGTCCACCCCCCCCCACAGAAGCTTAGGATTTTGTAGTTTTTGTTGAAATTGGTTGTAATTTGTTTGTTGAAGTATACTCTTTGTAATTTCTGCTCCTGGGGAGGACTTTTGATTTTGAAATCTGCTTTTATACACGCTTGATATACCTCATTTGACTGACTTGTTTGATATACTTTCTTAGACTGAAGTGATATATTTTCTTAGACTTGATGTGATATATTCCCCTTGTTCCCCTGACTTTGCTGAGCTCTCCTTGAAGCAAAACTGGCTGGACTCAAAGGGTGGTCTACTCTTAGGCGAGTACCGAACAGACTTCGCTGTTTTGAATATATTCGAACGCTCTTGAAGATATTAATCACGGCCTTAGTGCATCCTTTTCATTTGTGGTTCCATCGTATGGACTCTACGTAATTTTCTTCTATGACCTTGACTTCCTCGAGCTCTGTGTATGCTTGGTTCTTTCCCCGATCTTGAAGGAGATCTACAAGATTCTTGGAGGTCATCTGACCGAGTTAAAAGAGCTTTCCGAGTTTTTACCTCCGAACTCCCCGTGGGGTCAGGAGAGTACTCAAAGGGGTTTGAGCTGACGCATCTGTGGTCTTCATCAAGGCTCAGAATTGGAGGTTATTCTTTGGTTCGCTTTGATTAATCAGGACAAGAACTAATACCGCGTACCTTCTTTTGCCTTCTTACCAGCTCGTCATATGTGTGACTTAGCTGAGAGATAATTGCATAAATCATGTCTGCTGGCGTCGCCAGTGGTCTGATAGGCCTCCTTATTATAGGTTCCGATTTTTCTCTCGAATAGGAGCTGCAGTGTATTGTTCTGGACCTCTTTCCTTTGGTTGTAATTTGTTGGAAGGTTTGGAAGTTTGTCCGAGCCCTCTTTGTGCCGGAAGGTCGGGCCCTTCAGGTTGGATGTTCTTGATTTTTCTATCGTTCCCGAGGTCGGGGAAGATGAGGATGTGTGAGCTCTGCTACCTGGCTATGAAGCACGGATACGGATACGGCAATACGGGATACGGTGATACGGATACGGCGATATGACAAAACGTAAAAAAATATGATACGGATACAGCTAGGATACGTCCATAAAATATTTAATATTTTATCTCTGATTGAAGTATTTTTGGTCTAAGTATAATATTTTAAACTTAAAAGGTCTAAGTATTATATACCTATAAGCTTTAGGAGGTCTAAGTGTAATTTATTAACGGATATATTTATAGCAAGGGTCTAAGTGTTACGCGCTTACAAACTTCAGGAGGTCTACGTGTAATATTTTAAAAGTCAAGGGGTCTAAGTGATTAAGTGACAAACCTCAAAGGGTCTGGGTGTAATTCTTCCTAAAAGAAATTAGGGTTTTATACTTCTATAATATATATAAAGGCCCAAACATATTTACTCTTGTGCCCTTATACTTTTTAAAAAATTCAAGTAATACCCCGCCGTATCCTAAGAGTATCATAAGCGTATCTCATCCGTATCCAGTCGTATCCGGACGTATTCGAAAATTAATTTTTTATTTTATTTTATTTTAGGATACTTCTCAGTCGTATCCGATACGTATCCGGTCGTATCGGAGGCGTATCGGTATCCGATACGTATCCGATACCGATACTTTGACCCTTTCAAAGTATCCGTTCTTGATAGCTACCTGGTTATTCTTTTTATTTCGGTCTCCGCAAGCACTACTTGTTTAGGAGTTTCTCCACGTGCAAACGAGAGTTTATCATGAGCTACTGGGCTGTTCTTTGATTCATCATGAGCTACTGGGCCCTTTCTCGATTTATAAACGTGAGTTTATTGTAAGCTACTGGGCTCCATTGGTGAGCTCTTTGAGATCCCCCGTGAGCTTTTTGGCCCTATGGCTGAGCTGTTTAAGCTCTGGCGTGAGCTACTTGGCTCTATGAATCTGATATTCAAGCTTTGGCGTGAGCTACTCGGCTCTATAACTGAGCTATTTAAGCTCTGGCGAGAGCTACTTGGCTCTGTAGATGAGCTATTTAAACTCTGGCGAGAGCTACTTGGCGCTGTAGATAAGCTATTTAAGCTTTACTGAGCGTCGTGGCTCGTATTAGGAACTGAGGAGTCCCCTTTGCGGGCAACATGGCCCATATCATGAATTTTAGAGTTCATTGCTCTAGGAATGTTTAGATAACTATATGAACAAAAAATTTGCTGCTTTATTGAATCAACTATGAGAATTAAAAAATTTCCTTTTGCTACAAGGGTGACTTACTGAAAAAACTTTTTAAGGTGCTCTGCATTCCAAGAGTGAGGTAGGATCCTTCCTTCCTCGGTTTGTAGTTCGTAATTTCCAGGCCTGATTACCCTAGAAATGATGTATGACCCTTCCCAATTTGGTCCTAGCTTTCCATGAGTTGGATCTTTTTTGGCAAGTAGGAGCTTTTTAAGCACCAAGTCCCCGGCTTTAAAACTTCTGTGCCTAACTCTTCGGTCATAATACCTTGCGATTTTTCTCTGGTAGTCTTGAGTGTGACGCAGTGCTATGTCTCTCTTCTCATCCAGGAGGTCGAGGTTCAGTAGGAGAGATTCACCATTAGGCTCAGCATTGGAGAATTCGACCCTCGGAGAAGGGAGCCCCACCTCCACTGGTCCACTGTTTTGGTTCCAAAAGCTAGAGAAAAAGGGGTTTCCTGAGTTGTCGACCTGGTGGTGGTCCTATAGGCCCATAACACCTCAGGGAGGCATTCTACCCATTTTTCTTTCAGGTTTTCTAGCTTGGTTCTCAGGGCAGCCTTTAGGGTTCTGATGGTGACTTCTGCTTGCCCATTGGACTGGGATGTGTCGGAGCTGAAAAATAGTTCTTTATTCCAAACTCGGCACAGAACCCTCTGAACTTTGCGTTGCCAAACTGCCTTCCGTTGTCAGATACAATTGCCTTGGGAACTCCGAACTTGCAAATTATGGATTTCTAAACAAAGTTTTGTACCTTTTGCTCGGTTATTGTTGCCAAGGCTTCAGCTTCTGTCCATTTAGTGAAGTAGTCCACCCCCACAATAGCGAACTTGCACTGCCCCACGCCAGTGGGAAGGGGCCCAAGTATATCCAGCCCCCATTGTTGAAAGGGCCAAGGGCTTACCACTGAAGTCAACAGCTCAGGTGGGCAGTGAGAGATGTTGGCGTGTTCCTGGCAAGTCTTGCATCTCTTCACCAATTCAGTGGCATCCCTGAGCATGGTGGGCCAATAGTAATCCTGCCTTAACGCCTTCCTTGCCAAGGCCCGCGCTCCAATGTGATTGTCGCAGACTCCCTCATGCACCTCTCTGAGTATATAGTTGGCATCTTCATCACCCACGCACTTAAGAAGAGATGCTGAAAAGCCTCGCTTGTACAGACTTTCCTGCAATAAAGAAAACTTGGCTGACCTGGCCTTTAGCTTGAAAGCCTCCTTGAGGTCGCTAGGTAAAGCTCTATTCTGCAGATACTCCATGATGGGATCCATCCAACTCGGCTGAGCTGAGATGGTTAGTATTTCTTCCTCCTCAATGTTCACTGAAGGCTCTGGAAGGTGCTCAACTGGTATCAGCCTATCCAAGCTTTCCTGAGAGGCCGTCGCTAGTCTTGCCAAAGAATCTGCACGTGAGTTTTTCGATCTAGGGACGTGTCTGATCTTAACCTGTACGAACTTCTTAATCAATTCTTGCACTTTTCTGAGGTAAAAGATCATTTTTTTCCCCTGGCCTCGTATGACTCCTCTATTTGTTTTATCACTAGTTGAGAATCACTGCAGACCTCCAGCTGTTCAGCTTCCATAGAGTGAGCAAGATTAAGCCTGGCTATAACAGCTTCATATTCAGCCTCGTTATTTGAAGCCTTGAACCCAAACCTGAGGGCATATTCGACATCTATTCCATCTGGAGAAGTCAGGATTAAATCTGCGCCGCTTCCTTATGCATTAGCTACTCCATCCACTGAAAGCCTCCATATAGGGAGGTCGGGGGCTAGCTCCGTGATCTCCGTTGATACCACTGCCGTGAATTCTGTAATAAATTCTGCCAAAATCTGCCCTTTGACGGCAGTTCTTGGCTTATACCTGATATCAAACTCACTGAGCTCTATTGCCCACTTAACCAGCCTTCCAGAAGATTCCGACTTATGCAACACTTGTCTCATCGGCTGATCTGTTGGAACTTCGATGGTATGAGCCTGGAAATAGGGCCTGAGTCTCCTAGCTGTTGTAACCAAGGCTAGAACAAGTTTCTCTATCTTTGGGTATCTCTCCTCTGCTCCCCTTAGAGCTCTGCTGCAGTAGTAGACCGGATGCTGAGCTCTGTCTCGCTCCCTAACCAGTGCCGCGCTAGTTGAGAAATTCGAAACAGCTAGGTAGAGGGTCAGGACCTCTCCTTCCAACGGACTTACCAAGACCGGTGGCGAGCTCAGGTATCTCTTCAATGCTTTGAATGCTTCTTCGCACTATGTGTCCCATTGAAATGTCTTCCTCAAGACGTGAAAGAATGGCTGACACTTGTCGCTTGACCTAGAGACAAAACGTCTCAGGGCAGCTATCCTGCCTGTCAAGCGTTGCACCTCCCTGGTGTTGGATGGTGGCTGCATATCTAGCACTGCTTTAACTTTCTCCGGGTTGGCTTCAATTCCTCTGCTGTTAACTATGAATCCCAGGAACTTCCCAGCCGAGACCCCGAACGCACATTTCGCCGGGTTGAGCTTCATTTTGTACTCCTTTAGGATCTGAAAAGACTCAGCCAGGTGCGTAATGTGGAGTTCTGCCTTTAGAGATTTTACCAACATGTCATCAATATAGACTTTCATGGATGTCCCTATCTGTTTTTGGAACATTCTGTTCACCAACCGCTGGTAAGTGGCTCCAACGTTTTTCAAACCAAAGGGCATGACTTGGTAGCAATACGTTCCTTGATCCGTAACGAAAGAAGTTTTCTCCTGGTCGCTGGGGTCCATTCTGATTTGATTATAACTTGAAAAGGCATCTATGAAGCTGAGGAGCTTGTGGCCAGCAGTGGCATCTACTATGAGGTCGATCCGAGGTAGAGGAAAGCTGTCCTTCGGGCATGCTCGGTTGAGATCAGTGAAGTCAATACAGAGCCGCCACTTGTCATTGGTCTTTTTGACTAGCACCACATTGGCTAGCCAGACGGGATAGTCCACTTCCTTGATGGCTTTGGTGTGGAGGAGCTTGTTGACCTCCACATTGATTGCCTTCTGTCTCTCTTAGGTGAAGCTTCTCCTTTTTTGTTTAACGGGTTTGCAGGTGGGATTCACACTTAATTTGTGTGTGATAACAGAAGGGTCGATGCCCTCCATGTCCTCCTGTTTCCATGTAAATACGTATGTGCTTTCCCTCAGGAACTGTATAAGTTGATCCTCAATCTCCTTGCTCAACTTAGATCCGACGTAGACGAGGTGTTCTGGCTCCTCGTCGAGCTGGATAGGTTCGAGCTCTTCTGATGGCGTTGGTCTGGTACCCAGCTCATCTCTCATATCGAGCTCGTCCAGTTGTATGCTTTCAACCTCTTTCTGCTTCATAAAAGCGACATAGCATTCCCTCGCGATACGTTGGTCTCCTCGGACCATTCCAACTCCATTTTTCGTTGGAAACTTCACAACCAAATAATAGGCAGAGGGGATGGCTTTCATTGCATTGAGTGATGGTCTTTTCAGTAGCATATTGTATGCGGAGGGAGCCTCCACCACTAGGAATTTCACCGTCGTAGTGGCCTGACATGGCGGGTCTCTCATCGTGAGCGCAAGCTGAATAGACCCTAGTGGTAGTACTCTTTCCTCGGAGAATCCCAACAGGTGAGCACTCACTGGCTCTAGCTTTTCCCTTCCTACGTCCATCTTGTCAAAAGCTGAGGCAAAGATGACATCTGCAGAACTTCCGTTGTCAATTAGGACTCGGTGAACCGTTCTATTTGCGACAACGACCCTTACTACCAACGGATCGTCATGGGGGTGCTGGCAACCTTCCATATCCGAGTCTGAGAAGGTAATGGTGTTATCCAGCCGAGATGCCTTGGACATAGTATTTACCTCCAGTGGTTCTCCTGCTCTGATTCTTCGTAAATGAGCCTTTCTAGTTGTGCTGGATTCTCCACCTTCGGTAAATCCTCCTGAAATCACCCTGATTTCCCCCAGGAGTTGTTGATGTTGGGCATGGGCCTGCTGTCGAGGAGGCGGAGGTGGAAGAGCCTGGTTTTGGCTGTCTTGGGCAATGTATCGGCGCAAATTCCCCCGTTGGATTAAGATTTCAATCTCCTTCTTGAGTTGAATACAATCGTCGGTGTGGTGGCCATGATCTCTATGGTACTCATAGTATTTAGTGGGGTCTCTCTTGGTTGGGTCAGCTTTCATCCGAGATGGCCACCTCAGGAATTTCTCATTTTGTACCTCGGACAGAATTTGTGAAATTGTTGCGGTGAGTTGGGGCCACGGCCGAGGTGCGTATCTAGGCTGCAGTTCGGGCTATGGAGGACCTAAGCGATCCCTGACATCTCCCCTTCTTTTGGGAGAACGATCCCTGTTTCTCTTGGGAGACTTGTCCCTCCCTTTCTCTCTCTCTCTTCTGGGACTTCGGTCCCTCTTCTTCTCTTCTTTTTCTTTATATCCTTTTGCACCGCCGAACTCCCCACCTTAGAGAGAAGAGCCTCCTCACCGTTAATATACTTTTCTGCCTTTGCGAGGACCTCTGCCATGCTTGCTTGCGGGTTTTTTGAGATGGAAAATATTAAGTCTTTGGATTGCACCCCCAATCCAGCTATAAAAGCTGTGATGGCAAACTTTTCATCCGGGACATCTACTTTCAACGATTCTGAATTGAACCTCTGAACGTAAGACTTCAGGTTCTCTTGAGGCCCTTGCCTCACGTTCAATAGGTGATAGCTCGGCTTTCTATATATTCGGGCCCCTATAAAATGAGATATGAAAGCTATGGAGAGCTCTTTGAAGGATGAGATAGAGGCTAAAGGAAGTCTGTTGAACTATGCCAGGGCTGAGCCTTTTAAGGTAATAGCAAAGGCCCTGCAGCGCACTGGATCCTGGTACTCGTGCAACTCCATCTGATTTTTGTAGGTGTTGAGATGATCTACGGGGTCCTTTGTTCCGTCGAAGACCTCTACTTGTGGCATTCTGAACTTTGGTGGGAGAGGAAAACGTAGCACTCCCGTGGTGAATGGGGATTCAATCTGCTGCACGAGGGCGGCCATCGTTATCGGGGTCCTGCTTTTTACGGCCTCTTTCATATAGCTGAGCTCTTGCTGGATGCCCCTGAAACGCTGTGATTCAGACCTAATATTTACAATTATTAGAGGAAAGATTGATCATTTTGATATGAAAGTGTGATGATAATGTTAATTTATTAAAAGATTAATGCTATGAGAACTAAAGTGGAGTTGTGTTGTTCTGCAGGCTTATAGCGCAAAATTAAAACTAAGTGATGAGAAGAAATAAAGCATGACTTAAAGGGAGATCACACTGGAACACGCGTCCGGACGGAGGAAGATAGCGCGTCCGAACGCAGTTGGCAGAAAGTTAAAAGAACGGAGACTGCACATTCTGGAGAGCACGTCCGGACGGAATGAGATGCGCGTCCGGACGCGTTTGAAAGAGTTGGCGCGTCAGATTTAGAAGTCTAATGAAATTTGATCTTCTTGACGAGGTGAACATAAAAAAAAGATACGGAGGATTTTGGAAAGGGAGGACTTTTGACCTAGGAATTTCTAGAGATTATTTTTTGCATTCTTTCTATTATGTCCGGCTAGAAAGCTCCGCTAGGGCTAGGGGAAAATCTCTCAACGGAGTACGGTATTTTTATTGACTTTTGTACTTAATGATTTATGTTATTGTGTTAATTTAATTCCTAATATTTTAGCAAAGTATTTATGCTGTAAAAACTCCTGAGTTGTTGTGCCACGTACATCGATTGCTTGAGTTTTCCTGTGTATAAATCACTGGTTATTCCATGTTGGTAGAATTAATATGATTTCATAAAATAATATGATTGAATGATTATTCAGGTTCCTGGTAGTCTTTTGATTATAACCTTTGGATTTATCACTTGATTTGTTAATTGGGTTAACCGACATTTAATTCCTATTTCAAGTCAAGTCTTCAAGTCTTTAATTATTACTGTATGAAGTTGAGAGGGAGTACCTGATGCTCTAGTATTTTCATTATTGTTTCAATACCAAAATCAATTGTTCTCAATCAACCAATTCTCAACTCAATCTTTTCCTTTAAATTGCTGTTAGTTTTTGTGTGATTGCTTCTTTGTTGCAATTCCTCGTGGGATCGACCTCGGACTTTCCGAGAATATATTACTTTGCTCAACCTGCGCTTGGGTTTACACTTTTAAAGTTGAAGCACGCTGTTCCCAATATTGTTCCCTTCTTTCCTGCTGATAAGGGAAGAAGTCGTCTTTTTCTCCTCCATCATTCTAGCTATTTTCTTCGTTGTGGCCATTCCTAAAGGGTTGGGGGGGATTTCCCCCATGGCTTGGCTATCTTCCCCCCTTTCCTCGGCTTCCCTGAGGGGGTCGAGGTGTTGTTTCTCCCTCGGGGGATTATACTGGCCTTCTTGGGCCCGTTGTGCCTCCTGTGGGCGTTGAAGAAGCTTCATGAGCTCCTCGTTCTGATGCACCAAACGTTCATTGGCTTGGCGAAGAGCAGCCAATTCGTCGTTGATGGGGGGATCCCTTATAGGGGGATCTGTCTCCGGGGCGTTTTCGTATTGTCTGTCATTGTTAGCATCACGTTGACCTACCACCTGAGGCGGATTCGCTTGACTTCTACTCATATTACGAGTCAAGACCATCAATCACTGAAAAATCAGCTTTCTTGTAACAGGGACAGTCGTTCCCACAGACGGCGCCAAACTAATGGTGCTGTTTGATCACAGATGAGTAGCGTGGAGGGTGACAAACGTGCAAAGTGAAACGTGATAGTCAGAATTATACGGCTCGGGCCAGAGAATGACTGTTAAGAGGGAAAAGTGGGAAAAGGGTGATATGTTCAGTGGAGCTATAGTGGTTCACCGGCTCAGGAGCTCGGCTAGTCCACTCTTTTAATGGAGACACTTGCTCCCTCTTCTTTTTTGATCAACTTTGAGAATCTTACAATTCGAAGGGAGGGGCGTAGGGGATGATTTCGTGATTCAGTCGTCTCTCGAGTTCTTTCTGGGGTCCTCTGTCTCAAGAAAAAAATCTCTCTCCTTCTCTCTTGGGGATTCCCCCTTTTAATATAGCCTCTTGGCCACCTCCCATCTGGGAATTCCTCGTATTCCTCCGATATTCTCTCATCCTTTCTCCAATGGGGGACTTTCCTAATCCTTATGGAGCTATTTTCGTAGAATCCATTCCGGGATCGTTCCCCCTATTCACAGGGCTCCCCTTGATCTTAGGAGGGGATCTTGGTGGGTTGAAGATCTTGTGCCTTGAAGTTAGTTTTCTATTTCTTCGGGGGTCTTTGCTGTCATGCAGCTGTCCCCTTTTCCATCCTTTTTGTTCTTCTTTAAATAGGGGGGAAGGGGGAAAAACAGAGCGTTGAGCTTGGACTCCGGGTTCTGTACTCCCTGATTGACCACAAGGCCCGAACTGAGCTTCGGGCCTCTTCTGAACTCCTGACTAGGACTATTAAGCTCTACTTATCTGGACTGACCTTGTGGTGCTCTCCTAGCTCGGTACCTCCCTTCCTGAGTTCAGTGTGTATTATCGATCTCCTGACCTGACCTCTCATCCTATCTGAGGTATCATCAAAACATTAATATTCATTTATGAGTCACATGTACAAGTGTGATCACTCAATCCATAAGACAACAGATTTGAATCGTGTCAAATCGTACTTCTTAGACCCGTATGAGACGTAGTTATTACTTAATTCTCTCCTACCTAAATTCAAAATCTCCTCATTTCAAGACCTAGCAAAACTAATCGAAAATTATTTAATTTCAAAATAATTCGTACAATATATTAGACCCCACAAATGAAGACATAACAAAACCTTGCATTTTGTATATTTCAAATTTAACGTGCTATTCTCATCAACTAGTCATAACTTGTCCCTGAAGGTACGATAAAATATAAAATTCGAGCGTTCAAAAAATGGATCTCGCTATATAAAAAGTTTCAAAATATAATAGCTACAAATTAATTAAATATTAAATAATTAAATAAATATATGATAAAAATTAGTGATGTGATGTTTTTAGAGAGGAAATATATAAATGATTAAACATGCGATGGAAATGAGTGATGCGATTTTGCGTTTGAGTCCGACAAATGAATGATGTGTGAGATAAATAATTGGTGATGGTTTTGAAAAGAAAATATATGATTGAGATAAAATTTAAACACACTCCTGTTTTATTATATAAATATGCAAGTCAAGGGAGAGAGAGACAGAGGGAGAAAAAGAGAGCTACATACAATTACAAGCCCTTTGACGATTTGATCCGTGTAGTGTAGTACTCTGGTTGTGATTCTTGCAGAGAAAGCAAATGACTGATTATCGTAATTCTAGAATTATCTCTTATGTGCTCTTCAATTAGACCTTGAAAAAACTCATCCATCTTCTTACCAAGCTCGCCAAATTCTTCTCTAATCCGTGGTAATCAATCCACCGGAAAATTGGCAAGAAGTCTCCGGGATTCGACGCCCCACCACGTAGAAACACCTCCTTTGTGAGCTCTCGAAAATGTATTGCCTCTTCATTGCACTCGTCTTCACCGAAGTACCGCTTTCCTACAACCATCCTCATAATCACATTGAAGGATAGCTCGGAAATTTTCGATCTCAAATTGACCATCGCAAACCCGTCCTACGAATTTCGATAAAGGCTACGAAGCAAACGCTTGATTTCGTCTTGACAAATCGATAAAAACATGTTGAGACGAGTCGCAGAGAAAATTTCTTGTGCGCTAAGGCGGCGAAGGTTGCGCCAGTGGGTTGCCGTATGGGGCTGTAACCAAGTTGGAATATTTGTAACCTGTGTACTTGCCTGAGAGGAGAAAAGGTCGGTTGGCCAGAACGACGCCGTTCTTGGTGAAACATTCCTCTGCTACATACTATGAAGACACAACGACAACAAGGCGAGTCCCAAATCTGAGGGAGAAGATTGGGCCATGTTTCTCTGCAAGCTTTCCTGGGGTTCGATGAAGAAGGTTTTTCAGGAGATAGAGGTGACCTATAACCGGAAGGAATGGTACCGGGATCGGCGGGAGTTTCCACCGGCGATTTGTGAATCAAAACTTGAAAGCTAAAACGAAGAGGATAACAGAGAGAGTTGTGCATAACCAGGTTCCTTCCATTCTTGCCTGAATCATACTGAATAGTAGATAGCAGTTAGCTTAACCGCATCTGATAACTGCAATAAATATTGGAGATGCCATAATGTTTTTTCCAAAATTTTATTTATACCTAAAACATTTATCTGCATTTATAATAGGGTTAAAAGCACTTTTAGTCTTTAAATATGTATTTTTTGTCAATTTAATCATTATTATATCAATTTGATTCCTAAAATATTTAATCAGTATCACTTTGATCCTTTATCAGAAACTCCATCAAATTTTTTGACGGAAATTATCAATGTTTTTCTGTCAAAAACTTAATGATCCGTCTATGTATAAACTAAAATGACGAATTGAATAATTTATGGATCAAATTGATAGAATTAATACAATAACGATTAAGCTGATAAAAAATACATACTTTAAGGATAAAAAATATTATTAATCTTTTAGAATATAAATACAAAGGAAGACATGAACGCGTTCAAATAAGAATAATGTTATATTTGATTTAAGTATTTGGTGCTGATATAAAAGTGATTTTAGATTTAAGGTTTACTTATCATATTAGGGCATTTATTTTATTTTTAGATTTAAGGTTTAGTAAGCCAACTATCTTAGTCTTGATCTTGATCAAAAAAAAAAAACTATCTTAGTTAATTAAACTGCTGCTCATGCATGAGATAAGACAAAATGTGTTGACTATTTTTTTTTTTTTTCTGTTTCTAAGCTCTTTTGTGACACTATATTTGGATTAAAAAAAACTAATGTGTTTGGACAAAATAAAATATGTTAGATAAAAAAAACAAAAAATTATAAGACACTCATTCATGTCTAACTTTAACCCGATCTATTTATTTGTGTCAATGAAATGTAGCATTTTCCAGTTGATTTTTTTATATTTTGCATAAATAGATAAAATTAACATCTTTAATACCAATATTATTGGGATTTAAAAATTTAATCTAATTTATTAATTTAATAATACAATTTCATTGTAATCTTTGAATTAATACCAAAATGCGGTCAATTCAATGGCTTATATACATGGCTTGGCCTTGGAGAGCGTTGACGGAGGATCCTGCTTCGGCTAGGTTTTGGCACAAGAAATAATAAAGTTTGATATTTCATTATTTGAGAGGCCACGAGAGATGTTTATAGTAGTGGGATATTACAGTTGATACCTTCCCAAAACCAGTTTATTATTGTCAGACAAAGATGAATAAAACTATAAGAAACCTTCGTGAACATTAGCCGAGGGTTGTTTCCAGGTAATGCCACGTTCTTTGTGTATTATATTTTGTTCTTATTCAAATTTGTGGGATTGTTTAATTGACACTTTTATTCAGCTTAAAGTATAGATATTTGAACACTTTTTAAGGCCAATAACCTAATTTCAGCCCTAAATGGTCACACAGTCTGCTTCTAGCACAAATTCAGCTGGAGCAGTACTAGACAATATGTTATTCGTTGACAAATTCGGATGATGTAGGTCACGATATTATTTGGGGAAGGCGGGTCTTGGAGCACCGATCGATAAAGTTGTTTACAATTTAGGCACAGTGAGTTTGATTCATGAAAAGCATGCCATTTTATCAACTACAACAGTTATTACAAGGACTAAAATACCAAAATGATCAAACATTCTTTTCAATTTCTGAAATGACCTTGACTACGACGCTTCTTGCTCTGCACATGGCTGCCAATGGTTTAGCTGTTGGCATGGTGAGCCCATTCCCTTCAGACAAATCAACCTCCTCCTCCCCCACTAATCTTCTCCCACTCAAAGCATTGAATCAATGAACCCAAGGTCGTACCCAACACCCTCTGGGCTAGTCCAGCACCAGGACAGGACCTCCTTCCCATCCCGAATGGCATGAATTTGTGTCCCTCAATTTCCTCACCTTCAAACCTCTCGGGCTTAAAGCTCGTCGGGTCAGCCCACACCTTCGGGTCTCTGTGTATGGCCCATGCATTGACTAATAAAATTGTGCCACGTGGTATGTTGTATTCCCCGATGGTACAATCGACGGATGACTCATGTGGAAGCAACAATGGTACTGCAGGGAATAGTCGAAGGGTCTCCGAGATGATGTTGTGAAGGTAATTTAATTTGGATAAATCTGATTCGTGGATCAATTGATCAAAGCCCACCTGAATATCCAACTCTATTCTAGCTTTTTTGAATACTTCCCGATGGTTGAATAAAAGTGACATTGCCCATTCCATTGTCACAGATGATGTGTCTGTGCCCGCGAATAGCATGACCTACACATTATAACTTTATTACTCAAGTGAACAGATCAATATAAAGTGGAAAAAGATTGTGATGCAAGGGTTTATTCTTGGCTAGCCACTTAATTAGGGGAAAGGTTACTGTACCATAAAAAAATTAATATCATATCAAAAATTAGTATTTTTTGAAGTCAAGTTACACGTTTTGATCGATCGATCGATCAATCATGAACACCCCTCAACCTCAATTAATTTTTACTTCACATTTATATAAAGTGTAATTTTATTCTTAAAAGTTATAACTTTACCTATAAAACTGTAATGTCCATGATTAATCTAACATTTTATGATTGATGTAGTTGTACACTTTACCTCAAAAAATTATGACTTACTACATCGATGTGAGTACCATAGACTTTCCCTTTAATCAGATACAAGAAAAGGTTGTATAAAATTTACCCTATTATCCATTTATACGTTTACATAAGAGTATTTTCAACACTTATCTCTTATTTTAAACTCAAATTTAAATTAGATATCAATGAGGACAAGTTCATACACATCAATTTGAATTTCTTGATTGAGAAAGTAGGTTTCATAGCATTAGAAACTTAAGTATCTAAAAAGAACGAGGAATAAGGATGTGCAAAAGAAGAGACAGTCTTAGCTGTTCGCATAAAGCGGCGGCTAGGTCTCTGTCTCCAGATTCATTAATTATGTTAATACTTTTAGTCGCATAGCATTACTATTACTCGTGTTTTTAGTGGAACCTGCTATTATTCAACCACTAACAATCAATTGGTGCACATTTTGTCTGTGTGTGTGTGTGTGTGTGAGAGAGAGAGAGAGAGAGAGAGAGAGAGAGGCCATTATAAGCCCTTTGATGATCTGATCCGTGTAGTATTCTGGCTGCGATTGTTGCAAAGAAAGCAGATGACTGATCATGGTATTTCTAGAATGATCTCGCCTGTGTTCCTCAATTAGGCGTTGTAGAAATTCATCCATGTTCTTACCAAGCCTCACAAATTTCTTCTCAAAACCCTGGTAATCAATCCACCGCAAAAAAGGCAAGAAATCTCCTGGATTCGATGCACCACCATACAACATTGCCTCCTCCATGATCTCACGAAAACACTTTGCCTCTTCATCGCCTTCGTCTTCCCCAAAGTATCGCTTTCCTGCAACCATCCTCATAACGACATTGAAAGCTAGCTCATTAAATTTTGATCTCAAATCAACCTTCGCAAACCCTCTGTCCGATTTTAAACAAAGGCTACGCAGCAAACGCTTAACTTCGTCTTGTCGAATGGATAAAAACAAGTTGAGACGACTAGGGGCGAAAATTTCTTGTGCACTGAGCCGGCGGAGGTTGCGCCAGTGATCGCCGTAGGGTGCGCCAACCACTGTGGTGTAGTTATATCCCATGCCTATGTACTTGCCTATCTGGAAACGAGGGCGGTCGGCGAGGACGACGTCGTTCTTGGTGAAGCATTCCTCCGCCGCAGATGATGATGACACAATAGTAACAAGACGGGTCCCAAATCTGAGGGAGAAGATTGGGCCATGTTTCTCTGCAAGCTTTTGTAGAGTTCTATGAAGTGGTTGTTTCAGGAGGTAGAGGTGGCCTAAAACTGGAAGGGCTAACACTGGGCTAGGTGGGAGGTTCCGGCGTTTTGTGTACGACAAGTTAAAAGCAAAAATGAGGAGGAGAGAGAGGGATGTGTATAACCAGATGGCTTCCATGCTCGCTTGAATCACTAGGTTTAACTTTCAGTTCGAAATAT
>JAHQCQ010002129.1:0-18240 GCA_023539305.1 Ilex asprella | reverse complement strand
CTGGAGTGAAGAAGCCGAGTTCAAATGTTCCACCTTGTGAGGTTAACGTTTGATTGCCGGAGAGAGACTGACCGACGGCGAGTGTATCCAATCCTTTGGATTTTTGAGTTCTGAAGGATATAATGAAAAGAAGCAGAAGTAAGAGATAGAGCCATGAATTGGTGCTTGTGAAACTCATCTCTTTGAGGAAACGCATCAATAACCGAATGTTTTACAAGAATATTGTAGGCATGGATCAATCTTGAAAGCACTTTGAAATTTATAGAAATAGAATGAAAAAAATAAACTAAAAATACACTCTCACGCCACTCCAAATTTTGAAAAAGGTTAAATGTATCAAATATGCAAAGAAGATATTTTTACAACTCAAAACACTGATGACCAAAGTCACAACTGAATAATTTGAATATATTTTTTCATAACTTTTCAAGGTTTGAAGTTATCATAGTCAAAGAATTATAAACTATTAAATATTGATAACCATCAATTGGTTTACGGCTTTTTCTTAAAATTAGAGGTCGTGGATAAGAGGAAAGAGATAGGAATAGATAAATTTCGATGGTTGAATAATGTGACTAAATATGGTTAAAATAAAAATTATAGATACTTGTAAGTGATTATTTAGAAATATAGGAAAGATAATAGTGATATTTTCTATCAAGACAATTAAAAATAATAGAAGAGGAAGGTATAAAGTGGGTCGACACCACAACCCACCTCTCCCTTAATTAATATTATTATTTTTTTAAGGTTTAAAGGTTGCTATAGTCACAGAATAAACTCATAAACATTGACGGCGGTCAATTTTGGTAAGATTCTATAGCGTATTTGTTCATTACTTCATTTACAGCAATAAGTGACGGGAGGAGGGAGGCATGGGCCAGGGGACAAGTGCCCACCCTAAAAATACAAAATTTATTAATTAGGTCTATATATTATTTATGTCCACTCAAAACTCAAGATAAAAATATGAGGTCCATATTATTTACCCAAAAAAAATAAAAAAATAAGCTCATTTAAAACAAAAAAATTTAAGTCTACCATTATCTACCCAAACTTATTAAAAAATAAAATATTTGACCTATCACAGTCCATTCAAATCTATTAAAAAAACAAAACGTTTGGCCCAATATTAAAAACAAAATTTTTGGCCCACCCATCATTAAAAAACAAAACTTTTGGCCCATTTGACAAAAACTATCTTTTCTAGTATCTTTCCCTTTTTTATTTTTTTCTCTCTGTCTCACTCATTTCCAGCTGCCCAGGCAGAAGAAACAAAGAAGAAACAGAGAGTAAAGCTCAGCTCCTTACACCGAGATAGGGCCACCATCGACAAAATAAATGTATTGTCTCTCTCTCTCTCTCTCTCTCTCTCTCCATACACGCACACTACACTGTGCACACAACACACACACAATAAATTAGTTTTTATTTTTAAAATTTTGAATTAATTAGTCTTGGTAAATTTCTGATTTTTTGTGCATTTTGCCCTTATTTGAATTTTTATACATTTTTCCCTAATTTGTTTTTTATGCATTTTGCCCTAATTATTTTCTTGATTTGTTAATTATAGCCCGAATTAGTAATAGAGGATGCCTTGAAGTCCTTGAGTTGTAGTTATTGAGTCGATAGTAAAAGATTTTTTTTGGTAACTCTCAATCCGAACCTATTTTTAATACTTTGAATAATATTGCTTGGATTTATTAAAATTATGAATTGGATAATTTTATGCATTTGTACTTGTATTTGCTTCATATTGCAACATATTCTTTAGAATGGTGGTGGTAAAGTTGACAAAATAGTTTGTTTAATTAATTATAAAAGTGGATGTATAAACCCATTTTCTTGAATAATTTTTTAAAACAGTCATGGAAAAGTACTTCAAGAGAAAGTCTGAGTTAGAGTTATCACCTTCCTCAAACAAAGGTGGTAATTCTTCAAAAAAAAGTTATGTAGATATTAATTTGACGGATCTTCTATCAGATCCTGGACTATGGCCTTGAATTATGGATTATCATGTAGATATTAATTCGTAGAGCTTATCTACAAAAAGATCCTTGTCAACCCCGTAACCATAATTTTTCACAAAAAAGATTTGGTGTTAAACTACGACAGTTTAACAAAACTTGATTTTCTCAATTTGATAACTGGCTTGAGTAAAGTGTGACGAAAGATGCAGCATTTGGCTTGCGCTGTTATCTTTTTAAATCAGATTTGAGAGAACAATCAGGTGGCGAAACCTTTGTTAGCTCGGGCTTTTCAAATTGGAAGAGAATAGAGAAGGTTCAAATGCATGTTGGAGGCGTTAATAGCTTTCATAAACAAGCTTACAGAAAATGTCAAGATTTATTAAATCCAAAGCAAAGTATTGAAGCTATTTTTTTGAAACAGTCAGACCAAGTTCAAAGTGAGTACAAAACTCAATTGAATGCATCCATTGATTGTATTCGATTTCTTCTAAGGCAAGAACTTGGATTTTGTGGTCACAATGAATCTGAGAATTCAAGTAATCAAGAAAAATTTCTTGAGCTTTTTAGATTTCTTGCTGATCAGAATGAGGATATTAAAGTTGTTATGTTGAAAAATGCTCTTGAGAATCTCATGTTGACTTTGCCTGAAATTTAAAAAGACATTGTAAATGCAACTTCTGGTGAAACGTGTAATGCTATTGTGACCCGTCGTGGTGATGCACTTTTTTCTGTTCTTATTGATGAATCATGTGACATATCAACAAAGGAGCAAATGACTGTTGTGTTGCGATTTGTGGAGAAGAAGGGACATGTAGTTGAACACCTTTTAAGTTTTGAACATGTTACTAATACTAGTGCTCTCTCACTTAAGGCAGTTGTAGAAGATTTATTTGTTAGACATGGGTTGAGCTTATCAAGATTGCACGAGCAAGGTTACGATGGGGCTAGTAATATGCGAGGTGAGTTCAATAGTCTCAAGATACTTATAATGAAGGAGAATGAAAATACATATTATGTCCATTATTTTTCGCATCAATTGTGATTAGCTCTTGTGGCCATTGCAAAGAATCATATTCATATCACGACTCTTTTCAACTTGGTTGTTAATATTGTGAATGTTGTGGGAGTCTCATATAAATTGTGAGATAATAAGAAGCTTTCAAGGAGGCGATGCCTAAATCAGGAAACTAATCTTACACTTGCTTATGATACACGTTGGGGTTTACATTATTATTCTTTGATTAGCTTGATTGATATGTTCTCATCAGTGATTAATGTGATTGATATGGTTTCAAAAGATGGTATAAATGTAGAACAAAGAGGGAAGACAAATGTTCTTTTGGACTTATTACAATCTTTTGAGTTTATATTCAATCTTCATTTGATGAGAAACATATTATGAATCACAAATGAGTTGTAGCAGACATTACAAAGAAAAAATCAAGATATCGTGAATGTCATGACATTAGTTCAAGTATCCAAACAACGACTTCAAGTGATGAAGAAAATTGGTTGAAGTTGTTTTCTTGATAATGTCACATCTTTTTTGTGAAAAATATGATATAGTTGTTCTAGAGATGGACAATATCTTTAAAGCTCGAGAGAGGTCAAGACGTACTCAAGAAAAGATAAATTTGCATCACTATCAAGTTGAGTTATTTTATACCGTCATAGATATGCAACTTCAAGAGCTAAATAGTCGTTTTATCGAGTCAAACACTAATTTACTTTTTTATGTGGCATGTTTGAGTCCTTCTTATTCCGTCTTAGCTTTTGGCAAAGAGAAATTGGTTCGTCTTGCCCAATTTTATCCAAAAGAATTTTCTTCACTAGAGCTCATGATACTTTCTGATCAGCTGGATAATTATATTATTGATATGCGCTCAAGTATTGAGTTTTCAAATTTATTAGGGATTGAAGATCTTGCTCAAAAAATGGTTGAGACAAAAATACACGTGGTATATTCATTTGCCTACTTACTTGTGACATTGACATGGATCTTTTCAGTTGTGACTGCCACAGTAGATTGCATTTTCAGTTATGAAGATTGTGAAGAATCGATTGCATAATTGAATGAGCGATCAATGGATGACAAATAACTTGATTGTATATATAGAGAAGAACATTTTCAATTGCATTGATAAATATGTTATCATGCAACGCTTTCAAAATATGAAATCACGTCGTGATCAATTGTAAAAGACTATAGTTAGTCTCATTTTTTGCAAAGGGGTCTAATTAGAACCTTTTTTTGCAGTTTTTTTTTTTGTTTTTGTACCCCATGTATATCGATTTTTGACTCTTTTGTCAATGAAATTTTAGGTATTATATATGATTTAAAAAATTTATTTGTCTTTAACATTAATCCTTAAGAATGCAATTTTTTAAACTTATACTTAGTGCCCTCCACATATAAATTCTTGGCTCCGCCCCTGAGAAGTGTTGTATATAAGGTTCACACATTTTCTTATTTGGAATACTTTCCTAAAAAAACAAATTCTAATTAGAACTGGTAATTTTTTTAAAAAGAAATATCGCACTTAGTATACGTCTTTCTTATTTGAAGGGGATAAGTCATAGCAAATACAACCCGCATTTTAGGGAGATTAATTCTTAAATTTGAAACATAATATATTGCTTGCAGGGCAGAGCCAGAAATTTGGGGAAGTGGGGGCAAACATTTTAGCAACAACAATACTATATGTACTAAATTGGAAAAGTTAATGTATTATTGGATTTACAAATAAAATGCAATTAATGTTGATACCCTATGTTAATTTAACAATAAAAATGCATTATATTGTCAAATTAGGCCTTTCAACTATATGTTAGCAACATTTTTTTAATCAAAGTAAAATTTAAAATTTTGAAGTAATAATAAATTAAACGAGGTGGCCCAAGGTGTGGCTTCTGCAATTGCACCCTTGACATTCAAGTCATAAATGAGCAACGATGCCAATATTATAAAAATATTGCATAATAATATTATCATTCAATGTATCAAAATTTACAAAGGTGAGAGCAAGGGGGCTTGATATAGGGGAGAGAACGAAAGCTCCAAAATTTCTTGAACACGTGTTGAGAGATTTAACTAAATAATCAATAATCAAGTAAAGAAATTTAATCTTAATGTTAGAAATTATTAAGTAAATTAAAATGTATGAGATTTTTTGTGAGGTCAAATTTAGAATATATTAAAATTTATATAAAAAAATGTTCGGACAAAAAAATTGAGTGGTAAGTGTAGGTCCGCCCCTGATTGCTTGGAAGAATTGAGTATTTGTTATCATTCTAGATCCACTAACTTTTCGTTTTTTTTAAACACTGCTACTAAGAAAGAGCTTATCTTCAGCATGCAAGTGCTTCAAATAGCTTATTTTTATGGAAATATCTGCAGTGCATTAGTGTTGCAATGTTCTTATTATTAGATAGCCCAACCTTTCAACCTATCTCTAGCTAGGTGGGTTATTTCTTAAGGTATATGAGTTTTATCTCTAAGAAAAACAAAGATATTCAAAACACGCCACGAAGAACACACGAGCACCTCACTAAACACCCTTATTATTATGCTGGAATTTTTGCAGGCATCGAAATCCTTATCCATTACATGTACACTGCTTTATCCACTTTCAAAGAAAGAATTTTCTTGTGTGACTAAAACCATTGACATTGTTTTTTGGCTTATAATTCAAAGGTGAGGCTTCTAGGCAAGTGTAAATCTTTGATCATAATTGCAGTGGTTGTGGAAATTGGAGATATTTTAAGAAAGTCAACAAAGGTGAATTTGACTTTTGTCTTAGAAGACAAGCACAAAAGTATTTTGGGCTGGTCGATTGGTAATTGACAAACAGAGAAGAAGTCTCACGATAGTACAAGAGACGAAATACTGTAAATTCAGACGTCATGAGTTTGAATTTTAGTAACTCTTTGAAGTCAGGTCATAAGAAAATTATCTCTCATAAATACATTAATCCCAAAGTATAACATGCCTTCAATTAGACCAGAGAAAAGATTAATTGAGGTACGCATAAACTGACCCGAATATTCTAACCTTTGACCCAAAAATAAAAGAAGTCCTAGAAGGTTAAGTTTTATACATAGGGTCACATTTTGTGGTCGCATTTTTTTTTTTGGTATGATATCTTTTTTTTTCATCCAATCAAAAAATGGTATTCACGAAGTTTTTAATATCTTATTGTTTCAATAATTAATAGTTATAATAATTCAACTTATGATCAATGATTAAACATTATTTTTTTATATGATATCTATTTTTTTTAAGATATATAGATAAGGTAGTATTACGTGTCATCTATTAACAAAATGATTGTGTCAACTGCGTGGTCTTTCGGTTGATTTGGTCATGGTGATAGCTCCAAGTAAGGATAAGAAGACAAAAATGGAAAGTTGATGAAAGTCATTCTAGGGTAAGTAGAAGAAAGATAACACTCAAAAGACTTGACTTTGGCTCTTCCATTCCGAACGAGCCAAGTGGATTCGATTAATAATATTATGCAAAAGTTTTTCAATGACAGTTGATTCCTAGATACCAAAAAGATTAGAATGAGAGAAAATAAGTCTTTGCATGTTACAATAGTCAACAAATAATTAGATACTCAATTTTAAATTGCAAAATTACGAACACACCCCTAACTTTGACATAAAAAATAGAAGTACTTAAAAATTAGTCTAACCTCCTTTTTTTTTGCCTTGAAAAAGACTGAGATCTTGGCATGAAAGAAATTTGTAATTTTTCTAACAGCAGAACAACCATTTGCCTCGATCAGCTTGCTCCTACCCTTCTTTTTAATGATACAACAACTATAATGTCTACTATAATCCATCCATAAAATAACACTTTGAAATATTCCCAATTTCTAACTAGGGATATACTTTGGATCTCAAATGAGCAAAGACTTTTGGATGATAGGATCCACTGATCCAATTGTCTGTACTAATTGGGGTCCAATTTGGGATCACAAATTCGGGATCCTTAGATTGCTCTTTGAACTAGATCTGTATGGAACAACATTTGCATCTATTCATTAAGATAAATACAAACATTATGGGGAGGAATATAAATATGACTCTTCTCAACCCAAGTCAAACGAAGCGGAGAGATGAAGGAGGAGAAGAACTACTAGAGAAAAGCTAAGTGAAGTACTTCTCTTTTCTTCTCTTCTCCCTCTCTTGTCTTCTTGCTTCTGACTAACTTTCCAAATGTAGTCTGTAATAGAGAGTGCCATTCTTGCAGGAGTTGTAGTAGTAATTGAAGAAAAACAAAAGAAACAAGAGATTGAACCTCTACCAAAATCGATGAGGAAGAGTATTGTATTTCCCTTATTTATATAAGCCAAACAAACAAGAAATCAGATTACATTAATTATCAGATTACATGATCTAATAGATTTTATTATTATCTACAACACTAGATTAAAGAGTCGCAGATTGGAGTAGTCATCTGCTAGAGGTATCCTTCCATCAATGCTCTGGCTCCTCTTAATTTCTTTAAGAAATGGAAGATCCTCTATTCCTTCCCATTAATGAGACACTTGTCTCATGTGTGATCCACGAGTAATGCTACATAGACTTAAAAATTAAACTTGATAATCACAACCATTGAATAAGTAGTAGGTCCCAATAAATACTGGAACTCATAGTGAAATCAATGGTTGTGATTATCAAGTCTAGTTTTTAAGTATATATTTTAAGTTCATGTAGCATTGTTCGTGATCCAATGCCTGAAATTTAAGCACATCTTAAATTGTTATTTCCACTCACACGACACTTATAATCAACAAACGGATGCCACATTTTGTTAATTATATCAAAGCTATGCTATATACATAAAATAATCAAATTCTTAGTGAGACGACTTAAGAAGCCTTCTGTGAAACCTTGGGAAAATTTAAATTTTAACTTAAGGATATAAAATGATAATTAGTTGTTAAAATATGGGTAAAAAACTTCAGTTTTTATATAACTTGGATGACGAAACAGACCTCACAATTGTATTAGTCTTGCGAAATTGAGCTAAACAGTTTATTTTTATCGAATTTTGAGACAGTTGAATTTTTAAGTGTTACAATATAGTCGAGTATCGTACAATTAAATTATGCGATCTGATCTCATCATGGAATTCATAATATAATCTAAAGTGAATCTTGTAAAATTACATCAAACATAACATGTAATTTTACACTTTATAAAAGCCTGTTGTTCCTGAAAAATAGTGAACTTTTGGCAACAAATAAAGCATTTCTATGTTATTTGTACCTTTGTTTGACATGAATAACTTATCAAATGCATTGCAAATGACAGAGTCATAAAAACCTGAGAAAGCATTGCAAATTAAATTAAGTTACAAGAAACTGATATGTAATAATGTTTTCATTAGAGAATTATATCTACACACTAATCATAGCTTTAAATTGTTGATATATAGAAGACCACTCTCAATCAGCACTTCATAATAGGTCAGACATCAAAAGACTGTGTCAACTCAAGTACACAATATTTAGGACACATACAAAAACTTCCACCATCATTTTCTCAGTCAATGTGTAAAAGGATCACGTGTTTGTTTTATGAGGTCTCTATGTAGAATTCCTTTTGTGCTCATATCATATCTATGTGAAGCTAGTTCCTTTTGCTTGTTAATTTATTACTAGTATATTTTTCTACGAAAAATAAATGATAAATTTAGACATCTGCTTTCTGCCTGGATGCTACTAGGCAATCATAGCAAAGTGAAGCACTAATGCCTTGTGCATCTTGGTCTTTGCTAATGGTTTGGGACGATACAAGCACGCTAAGGGAATTTCCATACCTCATTGGAATCAGGATTAATGTTACCTGGATCGTGGGTCGCTTTAGTACGTGGCACAGGTACGGGTACATGGTACGACACTTTCTTAGGTACGTGGTACGATGGAGGTAAGTTTAGTTGGTACGATATTTTGGGTCGCAATTCGTTTTAGAACTCTTATGTAAATCGTTTTCACTACTATACAACATTATATATTACAAAACATTCATAAACACTAAGTTAGTTACTATTTACCTTATAATTATGCTTGATTTTTTATTATCTAAAATAATATATAATTATATATTTATATACATGTAGTCAATTAATATGTATTTTATATTTGTGCTATATGTTTTAAAGCGAATTGATTTAAAGTTAGTATTGCAATTTGGGGTCGTCAATTTTGGTGATCTGAATCGCGAACCCACCACGTTTTGAATCGATATACCCAGATCATGAATCGTTATGAGTTTAATGAATTGTGATAACCATGATCATGATGCAATTGTCAATCATGATCTGCAATAAATTGAACAGCCTCAACAGTAGCTTCACCACCATGTTTTCCCTCATTGGTAAAAAGTGACTTAACAGTAGCACAACAGAGCTTCCTGCCAACAAATACTAGTCATGATTACGAGGTACCAGATTCTTGCAATGCTAAAAAACTGCAAAATTCAGAAGTTTAACAGAGGATGTCAATTATATTTACTAGTGAAGAAGATAAAAAAGAAAGACTAGTTCAAATATGTAAAAATTACTAGCTTTAAAATTTAGCATGATGTGAATGAAAAGAATAGCTGAGAGCCTGAGACAGCCTTGGGAAGGAAGTAGTAGCAAGTGATTGACGAAGGTGGCAAGTGTTTGCTTCGTATGGAAGTTATTGAGATTTTGAAGATGGTATATTTAGGTAGGGGCCAGACGACAAGGGTGATATGGTAGAACCACCAGCTGTTCTCGGGTTAGCAGAATTTAAATGTTCTTAACTTTCTGAAAAATACTTGACTGGGTATTTGAGTTTTGTATTGAATTAAGGGGATCTATGTTTTGAGCATTGGGTTTATGTTTGGGGGAAAATCAATTTTCAAATACGCCGAAGGGTTTCCTTGCTGGGCAAATTAGGGAAAGTATACCCATAATCTCAGCATATGTACCTGAAGCAAATCGATGGCAGAGAGAGAGAGGTGATGGTCTGAGCTTGTGCTGAAGAAGGGACGAGATAGGCGATGGTTTGAGCAAATCTGTTGGCAGAGAGAGAAGCGATGGTCTGAGCTTGTGCTCAAGGACGGAGCCAGGGTTTTTTATTTATTCCGGGCTAAGCTAAGTATTCATACGACTGACAAAATATAAATATAAACTCATAAACATATATTTAATAATACAAATATAAACTCATAAACACTTACTAATGAAATTGGACTCTTCGATCTTTGTTTTTGCTCTTTTCGTTCTTGATTTTTCATCCTAATAAAGTAGAAAAAGATTGAAAATTAGAGAAACAAATCAACAAGATTGCACATTCAATTGATATCCAACATAATACAAAGCAAAAAAAATTCATAGCTATGACCATCATCCACTCCCTGGTCTTGACTCTGTCCTAAACTCATTCCATGGTCCTCTGCATGTCCCAATCCCAAATCATGCTCATGGTTCTGTCCCAAACCTAAATCATGACTCTGGCCAATAGCAAGATTGTGATGGTCCATCACTAACACCTGGTTATGACCAAGAGCTAAATTATGACTTTGCCTGTGTACCAAACCATAATCAACCATTACTTCTCAGCCAGAACAATCAACAATCCAAACAATATCATCTTTCAAACAAAATCAAACAACACCTGTCTGAAAAAACAAAAATAGCTATCTACAAATCAAAACAATACTATAACCACTAACCAGTATAAGAAGCATTAATGTAACAGTGATCAAAACAAAAGTATACCAAATGGTTAATCCATTATTTTGCTTGCCAGAGTTATTGAACTTCAACAACAAATAACCGTTGTAATAGAATAAGTGCTTCCCTTGATTTAAGAAAAATATCCAATTATAATTGCCTTAAAAAGGCACAAGTCAAAAGAACAAGCAGGTATTTGTTTGACACACTAACTTGAATAAACAGAAACTATCACTGGGCACATAAAATAACCTATGGCAGCCTCTTCGACTTCACAATTCCTTTAAATCAGCAAGAGCACAAAAAAAAGAATAATTCCTCCAAATTTTACATCTAAAAAAGAAACAACACATCCAAGATAATCAACCCATTACCATAATAACATTACAAATTCATACCAATAAACACCCCTCACCCCCACCACCAAAAAAAAAAATTAAGCTAAAGAAAAAGAAAAAATGATCACAACCCATAAAGCACATAAAAAAATACCTGAACAACAAACAACCCAAATAGTTAATTTTCAAAACCCTTGGTTCAAATAGGAGTAGAAGTCAACATACAAGCTTCAACAACCCAAAATCGAGCTGGGTGTGGAGTAAAAGTTGAAGAACCGCAAGAACAAAGAATGATCTGGTAAAGATTTGAGAAGAAAAACACATGAAAGTTATCAAATTTCGAGTGAGAACTAGGGATTGGAGAGGTGGAGTAAGGAATTGGAGAGTAAGTTAGTTGAGTTCACTCTGCACATATTCTCTATCTCTGTATCTATACCTGTATGTATAGGTAGTGAAATATTGACCGAATGTAATCCGATAATACACAAACAATTTAACTTACCTTGCATGTGTGTCCCTGTGTGTGAATACTTTTGTGTGCGTGCGAAATTGAAATACCATCGCCCAAATCAAACCACCCAGAAACCAGGATTTGCGCAAAGGGACTCGCCGTCTGTGTGTTGCCATGGAGCCATTGCTTGTCCGGAGATTTGGGGAAGTGACTCGCTTGAGAGAGAAGAGACAGGACATGGTTTTGGGGAAGTGAGTGAGAGAGACCGACCGGCTAATTTTAGGGGAAGTTTTGCAGGTAGGATGGGTTGGGTTGGGTTGGCTGGATTTTTATTTTTTTTTGGGTGGGCTGGTACTTAATGGTAATTTTTTTTTTACTCTGGGCTTCAGCCTACCTTAGCCCACTAATAAATCCATCATTTCTTGTGCTGAAGAAGGGACGAGATAGGCGATGGTCTAAGCAAATCTATTGGCAGAGATAGAGGCGATGGTTTGAGCTTGTGCTGAAGAAGGGATGAGAGAGGCGATGGTCTGAGCAAATCTATTGGCAGAGAGAGGCGATGATCTGAGCAAATCAATGTAGCACAGAGAGGCGGGTTCTATAACGCACTCAAAACCACCCTGGACAGCATTACATACTAAATCCATTTACATCATAAGAGCACTAAGATAAATCATCTATAAATAAGACTTCATAAAAATCATTCATAACATTTACGTCATTATCCCAAAATAATATGTCATCTTTGGTCTTTACATTCCCAAAAAAAAAAAAATCTAGACTACACAGTGTTTCAAAAGAATATTCTAGTCTAGAACAAAAGTAAACGACATCTCTAGATGTTCCATTCGGAATCCAAATATCCCTCTAGTGAAGCCTCTCCATGGCCCGACTCGTTAGCACCGAGTTCATTCTCTGGCACAAAATCTGAAAAATGTTCAACTGTAGGGGGTGAACACGAAGCTCTGTAGAAAAATCCTCCCAAACCCAAACAAGGTTTAGAAAAGTATATAAAACGGTCGGTCTCATTTCACAAATAACATATATAATATTTGAAGTAAAACGAGACCGTTTAAACAGATCTCAAGTTTAGATAGCAACAGTAATTGAAATAGATAAATAAACACAATATATCATTGGTAATCCATTCTACCATAAACCATTTCTAACAAGTTTTCGCGGAATCCCATACTTCCTGAAACTCTTGTCGAAACCATTTCTGGTACAATGCACGATAACCCATACTGTATGTCCGACACAACCCACGTTACTAATCTGTGATCATTAGTTATAGGAAAAGTTCATACTCACACGGCGTACAAAGGCGTCTACCCACTCCATGTGGTAGGAAAAGTTCATACCCGCGTGGCATACAAAAACGTCTACCCACTACATGATACCCGGTCAATAGTAATTCCTGTTCGTATCGTACAACCTCGTAAGAGATAAAATACCAACAAATATCTCACATAATAAACAATACCATAAACCCCCAATTTTTTTCAAGCAAATTCCATAAAATCCACAAACCCATCATGAGAAAATTTCAAATAAACAATGAAGAAAAATACAAGAGATCATGCACAATAGCATTTCAATACTCAACACAAAGCACTATAGTTTTCACAACCAAGTTTGAGTGAAGATAGAGAGAGAAATTCATGTTTCTCACAAATTAAGGTTTTTATGGCTCTCCACCCATAACTTTTCTCAAAACATAATAAAGTATGCAATAATACCAAGAGACAAGGAACCCATAACAAATAGATATGATTAGAAGTCCAAATCCTACACATATAACAACCCTAGCCTCAATGTAAGTTAATGGAAGAAAACTCCTACCTTGAATCCTTAGTTTGTATGAAGAACTTGAGTTTTGATCTTGAATCTACCCTTAAATCTCTTGTTTTTCCCTTCCTTTTTTCCTCTCTAATGCTCTCTAGGGTTCCAAGAGGTGTGGGGGTGTGAGTGGAGTGAAAGAAATGAGGTAAAATAGGATGAAAATGAGTTTAAAACATAGCAGCCCCGAAAAACACTGTTTACAGCCTGTTTTGGTTTTCTCCAAAATTACGGTTTTACCACTAAGAATCTCCAATTTGATCCATATGACTACCCCTAAGGTTTTTCGACGTTCCGGATTCATTTTTAATGTTATTTTAACCAAAAAATATTTATTTTTATGATTTATCTCAAAACCAAAATCAACGTACACCCAAAACACTAAAGTTTCTATTTTTTCCATCCGAACCGGCTATTAATGAAGCTTTGCGATGTTTGCAAATAAAATGTCATAAAGGGTGCTTATTAAATCCTTTTATACTTATTTGAAGCTTAAATATACTCATTATTCTTATATTTTGATTTAGGATACAAATGGAGACGTTAAATGCAAAACGAAGCTAATTAGACTATTTCGACATTGTTTCGTTATCTGGGCATAACTCTCTCATCCGAGCTCTGATTGAGATGATTTAAGATGATATGGAATTCTAAGAAATAGATATACAACTTTTATGTTTTGAGTTTTGAGAGATATTGACTGAAACAAGGTCTAAATCGGACTTGAAGTTGCAGTCAGTGCACTGTTCAAGCTAATTGGACTATTTTGACAGCGTTTCGTTATCTGGGCATAACTCTCTCATCCGAGCTCCGATTGAGATGATTCAAGATGCTATGGAATTCTAAGAAAGAGCTCTACAAATTTCATGCTTTGAGTTTTGCAAGGTATTGACTGAATCAATGTCTAAATCGGACTTGAAGTTGCAGCCAGTGCATTGTTCACGTGCACTGTTCACCTGCTGAACTTGATGCACGAAATTCCAATGTAAGTTTAATTTATTAGGACTTTCCTAGCTATATTAGGACTTTATTTTATTAGGATTTTATTAGGACTTTATTAGCACTTTCCTAGTTATATTAGAATTTTACTTTGTTACCCTTATCAACCTTAAACACCTCCAAAAATTAAATTTCACAATCAATTTGCCTCCCTAGTATTTATTTTTACGATTTCAATATATATGATTTATTCTTACGTCATTACATATACAAATATCACTAAACAAGTACATTACTATATTAATATAAAACATGTGGGGGTTTACAGGCTCTGAGCAAATCGATGTAGGGGTGTGATATATTGGATTTGTTGTGAGGTTTCGACTGGCAGTTTAAGGGGAATGGAGAGGCAAGGAGAGGCAGAGAGAGGCGAGAGTCAAAGAGGAGGAGGCGACGAAGATATGAGAGGAGTGGGTTTTGTGTTCAAGAGAGAGAGAGAATGTGTGTGTGTGTGTGTGTGTGTGGACTGAAAACGAAGAGGGAAAGATGGGGAAAGAGAGAAAGATGGAAAAATGGTTGGGTAAAGGAAAAAAAAAAATACCAAAACTATGTCGTTTTGTTTTTTTAAAATTATATTCTGCGACGTAAATAACAAAAACATCGCAATTTACTATTTTTACTTTATTTTAACTATAAATGTAGTTATAATTTATATTATGCGACGAAAAATAAAAACGTCGCAAATTAAATTTTTATATTTTGTATTAATATTAATATTTTATTTTACTTCAATAACAAAAACTTATTTAAATTCCCTCCATTTTCTCGGGCCAAAAAACGTCACCATTAATATTTTCAGTCTAATTTTAAATTACAAATTTACATTTTGGGACAAAAAATAAAAACGTCGCGATTTAACTTTTTATTTTGAGCGAGGGAGGACTCACATTTTCTGTGACAAAAATAAAAACTTCGCCAATAATATTTTAAGTCTAATTTAAAATCACAAAAATACATTCAATTTTTTCTAATAAGAATTTAATTCACTAAATTAACATTCAAATTCAACTAGTTAACATTAAATTAATCAAATAAACTTTTAATTTCATTCAATTAATATTCAATTCATCAAATAATATTACATTAACACATTCAATTCATCAAATTAACATTAAAATTCAACTTAATTAATATTAAATTCATCCAATTTAGTCCAAAATCATCCAATTAACATTCAAATCTTTCAATTAACATCCAATAAAAATTCAATTTATCAAATCAACACTAAATTAATATTATTTTTCATCCAAAGTATTTAATTAACATGCAATTAACAAATTAATATTTCATTAACACATTGTAACACCCCACCCTCCACATGACATAATATTGTCTGCTTTGGGCCAACTGGCACTCACGATTTTGTTCCTTCCAGTACCCCTGAAAAAATGTTTTATGTCATGTAAGGTGAGAGGCTTACTTATAAACCCAGCAACTTTTTCCTCCCTAACCGATGTGGGATACCAGTTTTGTCTTTCTCGAAAATATTAACATATTCTTCTTTTGTCTCGCTCTCACATAGAAAATAAAAAATATATTAATTTTTTAGAAAAATAATATTAAAAATAAAAAAGTCTACATTTAATATTTTCGCTTTATGCCTCAAATTGACTTGAACCGCCCCTACAGACCCACCTCTAAAATTCCCTCTAGAACCTTAACTACCTGCCCCATAGTTGGCCTATCTCTCTCATCAAATTGAATGCACCAACAAACAACTGTACAAGCTCTGTTGAGCTCTTCTGCATCAGCATTACTCTCCTATTTTTTATCCAAAAGGAATTGAAAACCAGGACCGGAAAGAAGATGTATGGTCCATCAAAGAGCTCTCGATTTCTCCTACCTGATATAATCTCAAAAAAAAGCATTCCATAGCTGAAAACATCTGCTTTTGGTGTTATGGTTTCACCAGAAATCCATTCTGGTGCAAGATAGCCTACTGTCCCTCTTATAGTTGTCAAAACATGGCTATATTCGCGACCTATGAGCTTTGCAAGGCCAAAATCAGCCACTTTGGAGTTGTAATTAGCATCCAATAATATGTTCTCGGGCTTAATATCACAATGTATGATGCAATCCCTACATTTTTCATGGAGGTAAGCTAATCCTCGGGCAGTCCCAAGTGTAATTTTATACCTTGTTTTCCAGTCTAAAACATTCAAATCCTTCTGAAACAAGTGAGATTCTAGAGAACCATTTAACATGTAATCAAAGACTATAAATTTATCCATACCTTTTACGCTCACTTCTGTGAGGAACTGCTTGTCTTGCATCTCTCCTTGCTTCTGGTTTTTAAGTCTCTTAATAGCTATGGCAGTCTAATTAGGCAGTGTCCCCCGAAAAACTGTACCAAATCTGCCTTCCCCAAGCTTTTCTGAGAAGTTCTTCGTCGCCCTTCGTATATCCCTATACTGAAACACCGCCAAGTAACCCTCATCTCCCTCAAATGTGCATGTTTTTCGTCTCTGAATCCAAATTAGTAACATTACAATGCCAAAGAAAATAAAGAATCCCACTATTGCCCCAACAATTAACCAAGCATTTTTATCACTCATTTTAGCTGTATTTACCACTAGCTCTAGCTCAGATTCTGCAAGTCTTACATAAAATTCCTTTCCAGTTTTATCATCTGATGAGAGTTCCTGTAGATTATACAAATCTCCTTTCCAAATCAAACACTCATTATCACAAGCATAAGCAGTGCAAAAACAGTCACTCAGGCAAGCTAATTTGCAATTTTCAATGCTCCCAACAGCCACTGATTCTAAATTCACGACCAATCGTGCATTTTGAATCATGAAGAACCCATCATTTTCTCCATTAGAGCAATTCAAACGAGTTCTCCTCACACACCCATCTGTATGATCTTCCAATTCCCAGTTTTTCATGACTCTTGGTTCTGTTGGAATTACTATAACAAAAAAATTGCTCTAATGTCACCTTGTTGGAATCAAGAGGACTAGAAATAAAATGGAAGGAAGTAGAGGAGGAAGTGAAAACTCAAAGAAAAAATAATTTTCATACAAATTGATTACAATCACACACTCAACTTGGACTCTTCAATTTCTAATTAACTCTACTTACTTGATACTCTAGGTCATGTACCCTATTTATATAGGTCATACATATAATCCCTAATATTACATTAAGGTACTATTACACCCATTAACTCTAGTAACCTCTACAATATTAAGACACCATTATTTGGGAATTAACACCACAATAATACTCTTGTCTTCCACTACTTGCATATTTCTTGCTCACCGACACACCTTAATATTATAATATACACTCTAAAACAAGTTTATTTTTCAACAGGTTCAAATCCACGCATGCAATCACAAACAGTTGGCCTATCTTGGCTGCAAGTACTAAAACCCCACAGAAGGCATGAACCTGACACTTCTCCATTGGTCGAGTCCAATACAAGCCCAATCGAGTCAAGTTATTTCCCCAATTTTGCCTGAATTGTCCAGTTGGTTCAATCACATATCTGGGGAGAGCTGTGTCGAAACTGGCCTCATAAGTAAAATAGATATCATTCTCATTTGAGACCTGTGTGAAATTTTTTATATAAATATCCAATTCCATCTCAGGAATAAGCTTAAAAACCTTCCCAGTCCATTCCCCACTAGTCCAATACATTTTAGACTCATTTCATAACAACATGTAAGTAGTCCCACTTGGGTCTAGCTCAAAAGAGAACAGACTAGGAGCTGGATTTTCTGGGCTCCTCCAGGAAGTGAGACTGTATTTCGAATTTCGATTTTTGTTGAATCCAACTTTCCAACCCGGAAGCCATGAATCGGTTGGGTAGTCCAAACTTTGCCATAAAATAACATTAGAGGAATTTGATACACCTCTTATGACAAAATTTCCATTTTTAAGGAGCATAGCTGAGGTTGAATTGGCTATGTTTGAGATCGAATT
>JAHQCQ010002128.1:0-18242 GCA_023539305.1 Ilex asprella | reverse complement strand
CTGGAGTGAAGAAGCCGAGTTCAAATGTTCCACCTTGTGAGGTTAACGTTTGATTGCCGGAGAGAGACTGACCGACGGCGAGTGTATCCAATCCTTTGGATTTTTGAGTTCTGAAGGATATAATGAAAAGAAGCAGAAGTAAGAGATAGAGCCATGAATTGGTGCTTGTGAAACTCATCTCTTTGAGGAAACGCATCAATAACCGAATGTTTTACAAGAATATTGTAGGCATGGATCAATCTTGAAAGCACTTTGAAATTTATAGAAATAGAATGAAAAAAATAAACTAAAAATACACTCTCACGCCACTCCAAATTTTGAAAAAGGTTAAATGTATCAAATATGCAAAGAAGATATTTTTACAACTCAAAACACTGATGACCAAAGTCACAACTGAATAATTTGAATATATTTTTTCATAACTTTTCAAGGTTTGAAGTTATCATAGTCAAAGAATTATAAACTATTAAATATTGATAACCATCAATTGGTTTACGGCTTTTTCTTAAAATTAGAGGTCGTGGATAAGAGGAAAGAGATAGGAATAGATAAATTTCGATGGTTGAATAATGTGACTAAATATGGTTAAAATAAAAATTATAGATACTTGTAAGTGATTATTTAGAAATATAGGAAAGATAATAGTGATATTTTCTATCAAGACAATTAAAAATAATAGAAGAGGAAGGTATAAAGTGGGTCGACACCACAACCCACCTCTCCCTTAATTAATATTATTATTTTTTTAAGGTTTAAAGGTTGCTATAGTCACAGAATAAACTCATAAACATTGACGGCGGTCAATTTTGGTAAGATTCTATAGCGTATTTGTTCATTACTTCATTTACAGCAATAAGTGACGGGAGGAGGGAGGCATGGGCCAGGGGACAAGTGCCCACCCTAAAAATACAAAATTTATTAATTAGGTCTATATATTATTTATGTCCACTCAAAACTCAAGATAAAAATATGAGGTCCATATTATTTACCCAAAAAAAATAAAAAAATAAGCTCATTTAAAACAAAAAAATTTAAGTCTACCATTATCTACCCAAACTTATTAAAAAATAAAATATTTGACCTATCACAGTCCATTCAAATCTATTAAAAAAACAAAACGTTTGGCCCAATATTAAAAACAAAATTTTTGGCCCACCCATCATTAAAAAATAAAACTTTTGGCCCATTTGACAAAAACTATCTTTTCTAGTATCTTTCCCTTTTTTATTTTTTTCTCTCTGTCTCACTCATTTCCAGCTGCCCAGGCAGAAGAAACAAAGAAGAAACAGAGAGTAAAGCTCAGCTCCTTACACCGAGATAGGGCCACCATCGACAAAATAAATGTATTGTCTCTCTCTCTCTCTCTCTCTCTCTCTCCATACACGCACACTACACTGTGCACACAACACACACACAATAAATTAGTTTTTATTTTTAAAATTTTGAATTAATTAGTCTTGGTAAATTTCTGATTTTTTGTGCATTTTGCCCTTATTTGAATTTTTATACATTTTTCCCTAATTTGTTTTTTATGCATTTTGCCCTAATTATTTTCTTGATTTGTTAATTATAGCCCGAATTAGTAATAGAGGATGCCTTGAAATCCTTGAGTTGTAGTTATTGAGTCGATAGTAAAAGATTTTTTTTGGTAACTCTCAATCCGAACCTATTTTTAATACTTTGAATAATATTGCTTGGATTTATTAAAATTATGAATTGGATAATTTTATGCATTTGTACTTGTATTTGCTTCATATTGAAACATATTCTTTAGAATGGTGGTGGTAAAGTTGACAAAATAGTTTGTTTAATTAATTATAAAAGTGGATGTATAAACCCATTTTCTTGAATAATTTTTTAAAACAGTCATGGAAAAGTACTTCAAGAGAAAGTCTGAGTTAGAGTTATCACCTTCTTCAAACAAAGGTGGTAATTCTTCAAAAAAAAGTTATGTAGATATTAATTTGACGGATCTTCTATCAGATCCTGGACTATGGCCTTGAATTATGGATTATCATGTAGATATTAATTCGTAGAGCTTATCTACAAAAAGATCCTTGTCAACTCCGTAACCATAATTTTTCACAAAAAAGATTTGGTGTTAAACTACGACAGTTTAACAAAACTTGATTTTCTCAATTTGATAACTGGCTTGAGTAAAGTGTGACGAAAGATGCAGCATTTGGCTTGCGCTGTTATCTTTTTAAATCAGATTTGAGAGAACAATCAGGTGGCGAAACCTTTGTTAGCTCGGGCTTTTCAAATTGGAAGAGAATAGAGAAGGTTCAAATGCATGTTGGAGGCGTTAATAGCTTTCATAAACAAGCTTACAGAAAATGTCAAGATTTATTAAATCCAAAGCAAAGTATTGAAGCTATTTTTTTGAAACAGTCAGACCAAGTTCAAAGTGAGTACAAAACTCAATTGAATGCATCCATTGATTGTATTCGATTTCTTCTAAGGCAAGAACTTGGATTTTGTGGTCACAATGAATCTGAGAATTCAAGTAATCAAGAAAAATTTCTTGAGCTTTTTAGATTTCTTGCTGATCAGAATGAGGATATTAAAGTTGTTATGTTGAAAAATGCTCTTGAGAATCTCATGTTGACTTTGCCTGAAATTTAAAAAGACATTGTAAATGCAACTTCTGGTGAAACGTGTAATGCTATTGTGACCCGTCGTGGTGATGCACTTTTTTCTGTTCTTATTGATGAATCATGTGACATATCAACAAAGGAGCAAATGACTGTTGTGTTGCGATTTGTGGAGAAGAAGGGACATGTAGTTGAACACCTTTTAAGTTTTGAACATGTTACTAATACTAGTGCTCTCTCACTTAAGGCAGTTGTAGAAGATTTATTTGTTAGACATGGGTTGAGCTTATCAAGATTGCACGAGCAAGGTTACGATGGGGCTAGTAATATGCGAGGTGAGTTCAATAGTCTCAAGATACTTATAATGAAGGAGAATGAAAATACATATTATGTCCATTATTTTTCGCATCAATTGTGATTAGCTCTTGTGGCCATTGCAAAGAATCATATTCATATCACGACTCTTTTCAACTTGGTTGTTAATATTGTGAATGTTGTGGGAGTCTCATATAAATTGTGAGATAATAAGAAGCTTTCAAGGAGGCGATGCCTAAATCAGGAAACTAATCTTACACTTGCTTGTGATACACGTTGGGGTTTACATTATTATTCTTTGATTAGCTTGATTGATATGTTCTCATCAGTGATTAATGTGATTGATATGGTTTCAAAAGATGGTATAAATGTAGAACAAAGAGGGAAGACAAATGTTCTTTTGGACTTATTACAATCTTTTGAGTTTATATTCAATCTTCATTTGATGAGAAACATATTATGAATCACAAATGAGTTGTAGCAGACATTACAAAGAAAAAATCAAGATATCGTGAATGTCATGACATTAGTTCAAGTATCCAAACAACGACTTCAAGTGATGAAGAAAATTGGTTGAAGTTGTTTTCTTGATGATGTCACATCTTTTTTGTGAAAAATATGATATAGTTGTTCTAGAGATGGACAATATCTTTAAAGCTCGAGAGAGGTCAAGACGTACTCAAGAAAAGATAAATTTGCATCACTATCAAGTTGAGTTATTTTATACCGTCATAGATATGCAACTTCAAGAGCTAAATAGTCGTTTTATCGAGTCAAACACTAATTTACTTTTTTATGTGGCATGTTTGAGTCCTTCTTATTCCGTCTTAGCTTTTGACAAAGAGAAATTGGTTCGTCTTGCCCAATTTTATCCAAAAGAATTTTCTTCACTAGAGCTCATGATACTTTCTGATCAGCTGGATAATTATATTATTGATATGCGCTCAAGTATTGAGTTTTCAAATTTATTAGGGATTGAAGATCTTGCTCAAAAAATGGTTGAGACAAAAATACACGTGGTATATTCATTTGCCTACTTACTTGTGACATTGACATGGATCTTTTCAGTTGTGACTGCCACAGTAGATTGCATTTTCAGTTATGAAGATTGTGAAGAATCGATTGCATAATTGAATGAGCGATCAATGGATGACAAATAACTTGATTGTATATATAGAGAAGAACATTTTCAATTGCATTGATAAATATGTTATCATGCAACGCTTTCAAAATATGAAATCACGTCGTGATCAATTGTAAAAGACTATAGTTAGTCTCATTTTTTGCAAAGGGGTCTAATTAGAACCTTTTTTTGCAGTTTTTTTTTTTGTTTTTGTACCCCATGTATATCGATTTTTGACTCTTTTGTCAATGAAATTTTAGGTATTATATATGATTTAAAAAATTTATTTGTCTTTAACATTAATCCTTAAGAATGCAATTTTTTAAACTTATACTTAGTGCCCTCCACATATAAATTCTTGGCTCCGCCCCTGAGAAGTGTTGTATATAAGGTTCACACATTTTCTTATTTGGAATACTTTCCTAAAAAAAACAAATTCTAATTAGAACTGGTAATTTTTTTAAAAAGAAATATCGCACTTAGTATACGTCTTTCTTATTTGAAGGGGATAAGTCATAGCAAATACAACCCGCATTTTAGGGAGATTAATTCTTAAATTTGAAACATAATATATTGCTTGCAGGGCAGAGCCAGAAATTTGGGGAAGTGGGGGCAAACATTTTAGCAACAACAATACTATATGTACTAAATTGGAAAAGTTAATGTATTATTGGATTTACAAATAAAATGCAATTAATGTTGATACCCTATGTTAATTTAACAATAAAAATGCATTATATTGTCAAATTAGGCCTTTCAACTATATGTTAGCAACATTTTTTTAATCAAAGTAAAATTTAAAATTTTGAAGTAATAATAAATTAAACGAGGTGGCCCAAGGTGTGGCTTCTGCAATTGCACCCTTGACATTCAAGTCATAAATGAGCAACGATGCCAATATTATAAAAATATTGCATAATAATATTATCATTCAATGTATCAAAATTTACAAAGGTGAGAGCAAGGGGGCTTGATATAGGGGAGAGAACGAAAGCTCCAAAATTTCTTGAACACGTGTTGAGAGATTTAACTAAATAATCAATAATCAAGTAAAGAAATTTAATCTTAATGTTAGAAATTATTAAGTAAATTAAAATGTATGAGATTTTTTGTGAGGTCAAATTTAGAATATATTAAAATTTATATAAAAAAATGTTCGGACAAAAAAATTGAGTGGTAAGTGTAGGTCCGCCCCTGATTGCTTGGAAGAATTGAGTATTTGTTATCATTCTAGATCCACTAACTTTTCGTTTTTTTTAAACACTGCTACTAAGAAAGAGCTTATCTTCAGCATGCAAGTGCTTCAAATAGCTTATTTTTATGGAAATATCTGCAGTGCATTAGTGTTGCAATGTTCTTATTATTAGATAGCCCAACCTTTCAACCTATCTCTAGCTAGGTGGGTTATTTCTTAAGGTATATGAGTTTTATCTCTAAGAAAAACAAAGATATTCAAAACACGCCACGAAGAACACACGAGCACCTCACTAAACACCCTTATTATTATGCTGGAATTTTTGCAGGCATCGAAATCCTTATCCATTACATGTACACTGTTTTATCCACTTTCAAAGAAAGAATTTTCTTGTGTGACTAAAACCATTGACATTGTTTTTTGGCTTATAATTCAAAGGAGAGGCTTCTAGGCAAGTGTAAATCTTTGATCATAATTGCAGTGGTTGTGGAAATTGGAGATATTTTAAGAAAGTCAACAAAGGTGAATTTGACTTTTGTCTTAGACGACAAGCACAAAAGTATTTTGGGCTGGTCGATTGGTAATTGACAAACAGAGAAGAAGTCTCACGATAGTACAAGAGACGAAATACTGTAAATTCAGACGTCATGAGTTTGAATTTTAGTAACTCTTTGAAGTCAGGTCATAAGAAAATTATCTCTCATAAATACATTAATCCCAAAGTATAACATGCCTTCAATTAGACCAGAGAAAAGATTAATTGAGGTACGCATAAACTGACCCGAATATTCTAACCTTTGACCCAAAAATAAAAGAAGTCCTAGAAGGTTAAGTTTTATACATAGGGTCACATTTTGTGGTCGCATTTTTTTTTTTGGTATGATATCTTTTTTTTTCATCCAATCAAAAAATGGTATTCACGAAGTTTTTAATATCTTATTGTTTCAATAATTAATAGTTATAATAATTCAACTTATGATCAATGATTAAACATTATTTTTTTATATGATATCTATTTTTTTTAAGATATATAGATAAGGTAGTATTACGTGTCATCTATTAACAAAATGATTGTGTCAACTGCGTGGTCTTTCGGTTGATTTGGTCATGGTGATAGCTCCAAGTAAGGATAAGAAGACAAAAATGGAAAGTTGATGAAAGTCATTCTAGGGTAAGTAGAAGAAAGATAACACTCAAAAGACTTGACTTTGGCTCTTCCATTCCGAACGAGCCAAGTGGATTCGATTAATAATATTATGCAAAAGTTTTTCAATGACAGTTGATTCCTAGATACCAAAAAGATTAGAATGAGAGAAAATAAGTCTTTGCATGTTACAATAGTCAACAAATAATTAGATACTCAATTTTAAATTGCAAAATTACGAACACACCCCTAACTTTGACATAAAAAATAGAAGTACTTAAAAATTAGTCTAACCTCCTTTTTTTTTTGCCTTGAAAAAGACTGAGATCTTGGCATGAAAGAAATTTGTAATTTTTCTAACAGCAGAACAACCATTTGCCTCGATCAGCTTGCTCCTACCCTTCTTTTTAATGATACAACAACTATAATGTCTACTATAATCCATCCATAAAATAACACTTTGAAATATTCCCAATTTCTAACTAGGGATATACTTTGGATCTCAAATGAGCAAAGACTTTTGGATGATAGGATCCACTGATCCAATTGTCTGTACTAATTGGGGTCCAATTTGGGATCACAAATTCGGGATCCTTAGATTGCTCTTTGAACTAGATCTGTATGGAACAACATTTGCATCTATTCATTAAGATAAATACAAACATTATGGGGAGGAATATAAATATGACTCTTCTCAACCCAAGTCAAACGAAGCGGAGAGATGAAGGAGGAGAAGAACTACTAGAGAAAAGCTAAGTGAAGTACTTCTCTTTTCTTCTCTTCTCCCTCTCTTGTCTTCTTGCTTCTGACTAACTTTCCAAATGTAGTCTGTAATAGAGAGTGCCATTCTTGCAGGAGTTGTAGTAGTAATTGAAGAAAAACAAAAGAAACAAGAGATTGAACCTCTACCAAAATCGATGAGGAAGAGTATTGTATTTCCCTTATTTATATAAGCCAAACAAACAAGAAATCAGATTACATTAATTATCAGATTACATGATCTAATAGATTTTATTATTATCTACAACACTAGATTAAAGAGTCGCAGATTGGAGTAGTCATCTGCTAGAGGTATCCTTCCATCAATGCTCTGGCTCCTCTTAATTTCTTTAAGAAATGGAAGATCCTCTATTCCTTCCCATTAATGAGACACTTGTCTCATGTGTGATCCACGAGTAATGCTACATAGACTTAAAAATTAAACTTGATAATCACAACCATTGAATAAGTAGTAGGTCCCAATAAATACTGGAACTCATAGTGAAATCAATGGTTGTGATTATCAAGTCTAGTTTTTAAGTATATATTTTAAGTTCATGTAGCATTGTTCGTGATCCAATGCCTGAAATTTAAGCACATCTTAAATTGTTATTTCCACTCACACGACACTTATAATCAACAAACGGATGCCACATTTTGTTAATTATATCAAAGCTATGCTATATACATAAAATAATCAAATTCTTAGTGAGACGACTTAAGAAGCCTTCTGTGAAACCTTGGGAAAATTTAAATTTTAACTTAAGGATATAAAATGATAATTAGTTGTTAAAATATGGGTAAAAAACTTCAGTTTTTATATAACTTGGATGACGAAACAGACCTCACAATTGTATTAGTCTTGCGAAATTGAGCTAAACAATTTATTTTTATCGAATTTTGAGACAGTTGAATTTTTAAGTGTTACAATATAGTCGAGTATCGTACAATTAAATTATGCGATCTGATCTCATCATGGAATTCATAATATAATCTAAAGTGAATCTTGTAAAATTACATCAAACATAACATGTAATTTTACACTTTATAAAAGCCTGTTGTTCCTGAAAAATAGTGAACTTTTGGCAACAAATAAAGCATTTCTATGTTATTTGTACCTTTGTTTGACATGAATAACTTATCAAATGCATTGCAAATGACAGAGTCATAAAAACCTGAGAAAGCATTGCAAATCAAATTAAGTTACAAGAAACTGATATGTAATAATGTTTTCATTAGAGAATTATATCTACACACTAATCATAGCTTTAAATTGTTGATATATAGAAGACCACTCTCAATCAGCACTTCATAATAGGTCAGACATCAAAAGACTGTGTCAACTCAAGTACACAATATTTAGGACACATACAAAAACTTCCACCATCATTTTCTCAGTCAATGTGTAAAAGGATCACGTGTTTGTTTTATGAGGTCTCTATGTAGAATTCCTTTTGTGCTCATATCATATCTATGTGAAGCTAGTTCCTTTTGCTTGTTAATTTATTACTAGTATATTTTTCTACGAAAAATAAATGATAAATTTAGACATCTGCTTTCTGCCTGGATGCTACTAGGCAATCATAGCAAAGTGAAGCACTAATGCCTTGTGCATCTTGGTCTTTGCTAATGGTTTGGGACGATACAAGCACGCTAAGGGAATTTCCATACCTCATTGGAATCAGGATTAATGTTACCTGGATCGTGGGTCGCTTTAGTACGTGGCACAGGTACGGGTACATGGTACGACACTTTCTTAGGTACGTGGTACGATGGAGGTAAGTTTAGTTGGTACGATATTTTGGGTCGCAATTCGTTTTAGAACTCTTATGTAAATCGTTTTCACTACTATACAACATTATATATTACAAAACATTCATAAACACTAAGTTAGTTACTATTTACCTTATAATTATGCTTGATTTTTTATTATCTAAAATAATATATAATTATATATTTATATACATGTAGTCAATTAATATGTATTTTATATTTGTGCTATATGTTTTAAAGCGAATTGATTTAAAGTTAGTATTGCAATTTGGGGTCGTCAATTTTGGTGATCTGAATCGCGAACCCACCACGTTTTGAATCGATATACCCAGATCATGAATCGTTATGAGTTTAATGAATTGTGATAACCATGATCATGATGCAATTGTCAATCATGATCTGCAATAAATTGAACAGCCTCAACAGTAGCTTCACCACCATGTTTTCCCTCATTGGTAAAAAGTGACTTAACAGTAGCACAACAGAGCTTCCTGCCAACAAATACTAGTCATGATTACGAGGTACCAGATTCTTGCAATGCTAAAAAACTGCAAAATTCAGAAGTTTAACAGAGGATGTCAATTATATTTACTAGTGAAGAAGATAAAAAAGAAAGACTAGTTCAAATATGTAAAAATTACTAGCTTTAAAATTTAGCATGATGTGAATGAAAAGAATAGCTGAGAGCCTGAGACAGCCTTGGGAAGGAAGTAGTAGCAAGTGATTGACGAAGGTGGCAAGTGTTTGCTTCGTATGGAAGTTATTGAGATTTTGAAGATGGTATATTTAGGTAGGGGCCAGACGACAAGGGTGATATGGTAGAACCACCAGCTGTTCTCGGGTTAGCAGAATTTAAATGTTCTTAACTTTCTGAAAAATACTTGACTGGGTATTTGAGTTTTGTATTGAATTAAGGGGATCTATGTTTTGAGCATTGGGTTTATGTTTGGGGGAAAATCAATTTTCAAATATGCCGAAGGGTTTCCTTGCTGGGCAAATTAGGGAAAGTATACCCATAATCTCAGCATATGTACCTGAAGCAAATCGATGGCAGAGAGAGAGAGGTGATGGTCTGAGCTTGTGCTGAAGAAGGGACGAGATAGGCGATGGTTTGAGCAAATCTGTTGGCAGAGAGAGAAGCGATGGTCTGAGCTTGTGCTCAAGGACGGAGCCAGGGTTTTTTATTTATTCCGGGCTAAGCTAAGTATTCATACGACTGACAAAATATAAATATAAACTCATAAACATATATTTAATAATACAAATATAAACTCATAAACACTTACTAATGAAATTGGACTCTTCGATCTTTGTTTTTGCTCTTTTCGTTCTTGATTTTTCATCCTAATAAAGTAGAAAAAGATTGAAAATTAGAGAAACAAATCAACAAGATTGCACATTCAATTGATATCCAACATAATACAAAGCAAAAAAAATTCATAGCTATGACCATCATCCACTCCCTGGTCTTGACTCTGTCCTAAACTCATTCCATGGTCCTCTGCATGTCCCAATCCCAAATCATGCTCATGGTTCTGTCCCAAACATAAATCATGACTCTGGCCAATAGCAAGATTGTGATGGTCCATCACTAACACCTGGTTATGACCAAGAGCTAAATTATGACTTTGCCTGTGTACCAAACCATAATCAACCATTACTTCTCAGCCAGAACAATCAACAATCCAAACAATATCATCTTTCAAACAAAATCAAACAACACCTGTCTGAAAAAACAAAAATAGCTATCTACAAATCAAAACAATACTATAACCACTAACCAGTATAAGAAGCATTAATGTAACAGTGATCAAAACAAAAGTATACCAAATGGTTAATCCATTATTTTGCTTGCCAGAGTTATTGAACTTCAACAACAAATAACCGTTGTAATAGAATAAGTGCTTCCCTTGATTTAAGAAAAATATCCAATTATAATTGCCTTAAAAAGGCACAAGTCAAAAGAACAAGCAGGTATTTGTTTGACACACTAACTTGAATAAACAGAAACTATCACTGGGCACATAAAATAACCTATGGCAGCCTCTTCGACTTCACAATTCCTTTAAATCAGCAAGAGCACAAAAAAAAGAATAATTCCTCCAAATTTTACATCTAAAAAAGAAACAACACATCCAAGATAATCAACCCATTACCATAATAACATTACAAATTCATACCAATAAACACCCCTCACCCCCACCACCAAAAAAAAAAATTAAGCTAAAGAAAAAGAAAAAATGATCACAACCCATAAAGCACATAAAAAAATACCTGAACAACAAACAACCCAAATAGTTAATTTTCAAAACCCTTGGTTCAAATAGGAGTAGAAGTCAACATACAAGCTTCAACAACCCAAAATCGAGCTGGGTGTGGAGTAAAAGTTGAAGAACCGCAAGAACAAAGAATGATCTGGTAAAGATTTGAGAAGAAAAACACATGAAAGTTATCAAATTTCGAGTGAGAACTAGGGATTGGAGAGGTGGAGTAAGGAATTGGAGAGTAAGTTAGTTGAGTTCACTCTGCACATATTCTCTATCTCTGTATCTATACCTGTATGTATAGGTAGTGAAATATTGACCGAATGTAATCCGATAATACACAAACAATTTAACTTACCTTGCCTGTGTGTCCCTGTGTGTGAATACTTTTGTGTGCGTGCGAAATTGAAATACCATCGCCCAAATCAAACCACCCAGAAACCAGGATTTGCGCAAAGGGACTCGCCGTCTGTGTGTTGCCATGGAGCCATTGCTTGTCCGGAGATTTGGGGAAGTGACTCGCTTGAGAGAGAAGAGACAGGACATGGTTTTGGGGAAGTGAGTGAGAGAGACCGACCGGCTAATTTTAGGGGAAGTTTTGCAGGTAGGATGGGTTGGGTTGGGTTGGCTGGATTTTTATTTTTTTTTGGGTGGGCTGGTACTTAATGGTAATTTTTTTTTTACTCTGGGCTTCAGCCTACCTTAGCCCACTAATAAATCCATCATTTCTTGTGCTGAAGAAGGGACGAGATAGGCGATGGTCTAAGCAAATCTATTGGCAGAGATAGAGGCGATGGTTTGAGCTTGTGCTGAAGAAGGGATGAGAGAGGCGATGGTCTGAGCAAATCTATTGGCAGAGAGAGGCGATGATCTGAGCAAATCAATGTAGCACAGAGAGGCGGGTTCTATAACGCACTCAAAACCACCCTGGACAGCATTACATACTAAATCCATTTACATCATAAGAGCACTAAGATAAATCATCTATAAATAAGACTTCATAAAAATCATTCATAACATTTACGTCATTATCCCAAAATAATATGTCATCTTTGGTCTTTACATTCCCAAAAAAAAAAAAATCTAGACTACACAGTGTTTCAAAAGAATATTCTAGTCTAGAACAAAAGTAAACGACATCTCTAGATGTTCCATTCGGAATCCAAATATCCCTCTAGTGAAGTCTCTCCATGGCCCGACTCGTTAGCACCGAGTTCATTCTCTGGCACAAAATCTGAAAAATGTTCAACTGTAGGGGGTGAACACGAAGCTCTGTAGAAAAATCCTCCCAAACCCAAACAAGGTTTAGAAAAGTATATAAAACGGTCGGTCTCATTTCACAAATAACATATATAATATTTGAAGTAAAACGAGACCGTTTAAACAGATCTCAAGTTTAGATAGCAACAGTAATTGAAATAGATAAATAAACACAATATATCATTGGTAATCCATTCTACCATAAACCATTTCTAACAAGTTTTCGCGGAATCCCATACTTCCTGAAACTCTTGTCGAAACCATTTCTGGTACAATGCACGATAACCCATACTGTATGTCCGACACAACCCACGTTACTAATCTGTGATCATTAGTTATAGGAAAAGTTCATACTCACACGGCGTACAAAGGCGTCTACCCACTCCATGTGGTAGGAAAAGTTCATACCCGCGTGGCATACAAAAACGTCTACCCACTACATGATACCCGGTCAATAGTAATTCCTGTTCGTATCGTACAACCTCGTAAGAGATAAAATACCAACAAATATCTCACATAATAAACAATACCATAAACCCCCAATTTTTTTCAAGCAAATTCCATAAAATCCACAAACCCATCATGAGAAAATTTCAAATAAACAATGAAGAAAAATACAAGAGATCATGCACAATAGCATTTCAATACTCAACACAAAGCACTATAGTTTTCACAACCAAGTTTGAGTGAAGATAGAGAGAGAAATTCATGTTTCTCACAAATTAAGGTTTTTATGGCTCTCCACCCATAACTTTTCTCAAAACATAATAAAGTATGCAATAATACCAAGAGACAAGGAACCCATAACAAATAGATATGATTAGAAGTCCAAATCCTACACATATAACAACCCTAGCCTCAATGTAAGTTAATGGAAGAAAACTCCTACCTTGAATCCTTAGTTTGTATGAAGAACTTGAGTTTTGATCTTGAATCTACCCTTAAATCTCTTGTTTTTCCCTTCCTTTTTTCCTCTCTAATGCTCTCTAGGGTTCCAAGAGGTGTGGGGGTGTGAGTGGAGTGAAAGAAATGAGGTAAAATAGGATGAAAATGAGTTTAAAACATAGCAGCCCCGAAAAACACTGTTTACAGCCTGTTTTGGTTTTCTCCAAAATTACGGTTTTACCACTAAGAATCTCCAATTTGATCCATATGACTACCCCTAAGGTTTTTCGACGTTCCGGATTCATTTTTAATGTTATTTTAACCAAAAAATATTTATTTTTATGATTTATCTCAAAACCAAAATCAACGTACACCCAAAACACTAAAGTTTCTATTTTTTCCATCCGAACCGGCTATTAATGAAGCTTTGCGATGTTTGCAAATAAAATGTCATAAAGGGTGCTTATTAAATCCTTTTATACTTATTTGAAGCTTAAATATACTCATTATTCTTATATTTTGATTTAGGATACAAATGGAGACGTTAAATGCAAAACGAAGCTAATTAGACTATTTCGACATTGTTTCGTTATCTGGGCATAACTCTCTCATCCGAGCTCTGATTGAGATGATTTAAGATGATATGGAATTCTAAGAAATAGATATACAACTTTTATGTTTTGAGTTTTGAGAGATATTGACTGAAACAAGGTCTAAATCGGACTTGAAGTTGCAGTCAGTGCACTGTTCAAGCTAATTGGACTATTTTGACAGCGTTTCGTTATCTGGGCATAACTCTCTCATCCGAGCTCCGATTGAGATGATTCAAGATGCTATGGAATTCTAAGAAAGAGCTCTACAAATTTCATGCTTTGAGTTTTGCAAGGTATTGACTGAATCAATGTCTAAATCGGACTTGAAGTTGCAGCCAGTGCATTGTTCACGTGCACTGTTCACCTGCTGAACTTGATGCACGAAATTCCAATGTAGGTTTAATTTATTAGGACTTTCCTAGCTATATTAGGACTTTATTTTATTAGGATTTTATTAGGACTTTATTAGTACTTTCCTAGTTATATTAGAATTTTACTTTGTTACCCTTATCAACCTTAAACACCTCCAAAAATTAAATTTCACAATCAATTTGCCTCCCTAGTATTTATTTTTACGATTTCAATATATATGATTTATTCTTACGTCATTACATATACAAATATCACTAAACAAGTACATTACTATATTAATATAAAACATGTGGGGGTTTACAGGCTCTGAGCAAATCGATGTAGGGGTGTGATATATTGGATTTGTTGTGAGGTTTCGACTGGCAGTTTAAGGGGAATGGAGAGGCAAGGAGAGGCAGAGAGAGGCGAGAGTCAAAGAGGAGGAGGCGACGAAGATATGAGAGGAGTGGGTTTTGTGTTCAAGAGAGAGAGAGAATGTGTGTGTGTGTGTGTGTGTGTGGACTGAAAACGAAGAGGGAAAGATGGGGAAAGAGAGAAAGATGGAAAAATGGTTGGGTAAAGGAAAAAAAAAAATACCAAAACTATGTCGTTTTGTTTTTTTAAAATTATATTCTGCGACGTAAATAACAAAAACATCGCAATTTACTATTTTTACTTTATTTTAACTATAAATGTAGTTATAATTTATATTATGCGACGAAAAATAAAAACGTCGCAAATTAAATTTTTATATTTTGTATTAATATTAATATTTTATTTTACTTCAATAACAAAAACTTATTTAAATTCCCTCCATTTTCTCGGGCCAAAAAACGTCACCATTAATATTTTCAGTCTAATTTTAAATTACAAATTTACATTTTGGGACAAAAAATAAAAACGTCGCGATTTAACTTTTTATTTTGAGCGAGGGAGGACTCACATTTTCTGTGACAAAAATAAAAACTTCGCCAATAATATTTTAAGTCTAATTTAAAATCACAAAAATACATTCAATTTTTTCTAATAAGAATTTAATTCACTAAATTAACATTCAAATTCAACTAGTTAACATTAAATTAATCAAATAAACTTTTAATTTCATTCAATTAATATTCAATTCATCAAATAATATTACATTAACACATTCAATTCATCAAATTAACATTAAAATTCAACTTAATTAATATTAAATTCATCCAATTTAGTCCAAAATCATCCAATTAACATTCAAATCTTTCAATTAACATCCAATAAAAATTCAATTTATCAAATCAACACTAAATTAATATTATTTTTCATCCAAAGTATTTAATTAACATGCAATTAACAAATTAATATTTCATTAACACATTGTAACACCCCACCCTCCACATGACATAATATTGTCTGCTTTGGGCCAACTGGCACTCACGATTTTGTTCCTTCCAGTACCCCTGAAAAAATGTTTTATGTCATGTAAGGTGAGAGACTTACTTATAAACCCAGCAACTTTTCCCTCCCTAACCGATGTGGGATACCAGTTTTGTCTTTCTCGAAAATATTAACATATTCTTCTTTTGTCTCGCTCTCACATAGAAAATAAAAAATATATTAATTTTTTAGAAAAATAATATTAAAAATAAAAAATTCTCCATTTAATATTTTCGCTTTATGCCTCAAATTGACTTGAACCGCCCCTACAGACCCACCTCTAAAATTCCCTCTAGAACCTTAACTACCTGCCCCATAGTTGGCCTATCTCTCTCATCAAATTGAATGCACCAACAAACAACTGTACAAGCTCTGTTGAGCTCTTCTGCATCAGCATTACTCTCCTATTTTTTATCCAAAAGGAATTGAAAACCAGGACCGGAAAGAAGATGTCTGGTCCATCAAAGAGCTCTCGATTTCTCCTACCTGATATAATCTCAAAAAAAAGCATTCCATAGCTGAAAACATCTGCTTTTGGTGTTATGGTTTCACCAGAAATCCATTCTGGTGCAAGATAGCCTACTGTCCCTCTTATAGTTGTCAAAACATGGCTATATTCGCGACCTATGAGCTTTGCAAGGCCAAAATCAGCCACTTTGGAGTTGTAATTAGCATCCAATAATATGTTCTCGGGCTTAATATCACAATGTATGATGCAATCCCTACATTTTTCATGGAGGTAAGCTAATCCTCGGGCAGTCCCAAGTGTAATTTTATACCTTGTTTTCCAGTCTAAAACATTCAAATCCTTCTGAAACAAGTGAGATTCTAGAGAACCATTTAACATGTAATCAAAGACTATAAATTTATCCATACCTTTTACGCTCACTTCTGTGAGGAACTGCTTGTCTTGCATCTCTCCTTGCTTCTGGTTTTTAAGTCTCTTAATAGCTATGGCAGTCTAATTAGGCAGTGTCCCCCGAAAAACTGTACCAAATCTGCCTTCCCCAAGCTTTTCTGAGAAGTTCTTCGTCGCCCTTCGTATATCCCTATACTGAAACACCGCCAAGTAACCCTCATCTCCCTCAAATGTGCATGTTTTTCGTCTCTGAATCCAAATTAGTAACATTACAATGCCAAAGAAAATAAAGAATCCCACTATTGCCCCAACAATTAACCAAGCATTTTTATCACTCATTTTAGCTGTATTTACCACTAGCTCTAGCTCAGATTCTGCAAGTCTTACATAAAATTCCTTTCCAGTTTTATCATCTGATGAGAGTTCCTGTAGATTATACAAATCTCCTTTCCAAATCAAACACTCATTATCACAAGCATAAGCAGTGCAAAAACAGTCACTCAGGCAAGCTAATTTGCAATTTTCAATGCTCCCAACAGCCACTGATTCTAAATTCACGACCAATCGTGCATTTTGAATCATGAAGAACCCATCATTTTCTCCATTAGAGCAATTCAAACGAGTTCTCCTCACACACCCATCTGTATGATCTTCCAATTCCCAGTTTTTCATGACTCTTGGTTCTGTTGGAATTACTACAACAAAAAAATTGCTCTAATGTCACCTTGTTGGAATCAAGAGGACTAGAAATAAAATGGAAGGAAGTAGAGGAGGAAGTGAAAACTCAAAGAAAAAATAATTTTCATACAAATTGATTACAATCACACACTCAACTTGGACTCTTCAATTTCTAATTAACTCTACTTACTTGATACTCTAGGTCATGTACCCTATTTATATAGGTCATACATATAATCCCTAATATTACATTAAGGTACTATTACACCCATTAACTCTAGTAACCTCTACAATATTAAGACACCATTATTTGGGAATTAACACCACAATAATACTCTTGTCTTCCACTACTTGCATATTTCTTGCTCACCGACACACCTTAATATTATAATATACACTCTAAAACAAGTTTATTTTTCAACAGGTTCAAATCCACGCATGCAATCACAAACAGTTGGCCTATCTTGGCTGCAAGTACTAAAACCCCACAGAAGGCATGAACCTGACACTTCTCCATTGGTCGAGTCCAATACAAGCCCAATCGAGTCAAGTTATTTCCCCAATTTTGCCTGAATTGTCCAGTTGGTTCAATCACATATCTGGGGAGAGCTGTGTCGAAACTGGCCTCATAAGTAAAATAGATATCATTCTCATTTGAGACCTGTGTGAAATTTTTTATATAAATATCCAATTCCATCTCAGGAATAAGCTTAAAAACCTTCCCAGTCCATTCCCCACTAGTCCAATACATTTTAGACTCATTTCATAACAACATGTAAGTAGTCCCACTTGGGTCTAGCTCAAAAGAGAACAGACTAGGAGCTGGATTTTCTGGGCTCCTCCAGGAAGTGAGACTGTATTTCGAATTTCGATTTTTGTTGAATCCAACTTTCCAACCCGGAAGCCATGAATCGGTTGGGTAGTCCAAACTTTGCCATAAAATAACATTAGAGGAATTTGATACACCTCTTATGACAAAATTTCCATTTTTAAGGAGCATAGCTGAGGTTGAATTGGCTATGTTTGAGATCGAATT
>JAHQCQ010002127.1:0-18253 GCA_023539305.1 Ilex asprella | reverse complement strand
GTAGCCTCTAGGGTTGTCTCTTTCGAATCTGGACCCCTCTCCATGAAGGCTTCCTCTCATATTTATAGCATGATCCCTATTTCTAAGGGATTCCCGGCCATCTCTTTTTCCTTCCCTTGCGGGACTTCCCTTTTAATTAGGAGAGGATCTTGGTTGATTGAGATTTCACGCCTTGATTGTCGCTTCCTACTGCTTTGGGACTGCATGCTGTTGGCCAGTCGTTCATTCCATAACTCTTCTATCACCTTGCCCGGATCGAGCTCTAGGCCGGCTCCCCTTAGCTCAAGATTGCTTATCCGACCTCCCTCCTGGGTTAATCTCTTTGGTCTGAGCTCATACTTAACCCCCCAGCCCTTGACTCAGGCTAGCATGGGCAAGGGCTGAACTGTTTTTAATCCGGGCTAGACTTCCACGTGGCGGATTTTGGCTTGTCCGCGTATGACATATTTTTGACGGTTCCAAGCAATCATGAGTCCCTCGATTCCCGCGTACGTTTCAGTTTGTGCTCCCCAGACTTTAAATGTTCAAACAGCAAAGTGGAACTGCTCTCTCACTGTTCATCTTCTTTCCCAGTTCCCTGATTCCTTTCTTTCTTCGCGATTTCAGCTCATTCTGCGATTGTGTATCCTCTGATTCCCATTGCGAGACTGTATCTTCTGCGCTTGATTCGACCGTTCGTAGCGCTTCCTTCCCTCGATTCAGCTTTCGGGTCTTCGTTCGTCACTTCCTCGTAGCTAGGTACGTCCCTTTTCCTTTTTCCATCTTTACCCGGTCTGGATCCCTCAAGTTCGAGGTGGTTACTGCACTTCTGGGCCTATCGTTTCTTTTATTTTTGGAATCGTGATCTCTGTTTTTCTCCCCTACCTTATTTCGTTACCTGGGGTTCCATCGTGAGGGTCCTTTGCATCGGCAGCTTCTGTACTAACCCCTTAGTCATTAGGGAGTGTCTGGTTAGTGTCCCTCCTCCTTATTGCTTCTATAATCTCCCTTTTTCTTGCCCTCTAATGTCTACTTCCAGAGCTGCCCAAACCACTACGAGCCCTCTAGGTGGCAGGTCTGTCGATGAAGATGTTGAATTAGGGGACGTGGGTGTGGAAATTGACAACTTTCCGGGTGTCGATGCCCTCAATCCTGAGGCTGAAGTATAGGGGCTTCCCTCCTCATCTGCTTCTATACCCCCCAAGCCCGGCAAAGGCAAGGGGACGGTCAATGGGGCCGGGCTCTCAACCGGCTCATCGTATTTGGGGGCTGCTCTTAGACAGGCTGAGCTCGTAGGACCCAGTAAAGTGGATTCCTCCCTTCTTAGGATTTTTAGTGCCCGCTACGGTTTCCCTTCTGGTGTGCTGCCCTCTTGCCCTGAAAGTTCTACTCCTTACGTCGCCGAAGTACATAAAAAGGTCTGCTTCTTTGAGGCCGCCTTCGAAAATGGTCTTCATCCTTTCCTGAAGGTTGTTCTTCAATACTTTAATGTGTGTCCCTCGCAACTTTCTCCCAATTTTTGGGGTGTCTTAGTAGGCCTTCTGGTTTTTTTAAGGATTTAAAACTCGGGGTTCCCTCCCTTCCTTTATTCTTGGATTATTTCAATGTGAAGCTGACCTCCTCGGAAGGCTTTCTGTATGCTTCGAAACGAGCTAACGCTAAACAACTTATCTCTAGCATTCCTACCTCCCATAAGCACTGGAAGGAATATTTCTTCTTTGTTGGGGGCACAGGCTGGGAGTACGATCCCACTGATAGGTCGGATACCCTTGGTATCCCTAGAGCTTGGTCCTATCCCGAGAATTTGGGTGAGTCATTGTTCGAATTAATCGGGTTATGTTCTGAGAAAAGGCAGGTTTCTGAATCTTGTTGCTGTCATTCTTTAGGTACCAGGCTTGAGCTCAGCAGAGAGGACGAGGAGGCAAAGCTGAGACTGTCCGAGTGTGCTCCGAGAAGGTATTCTGAGCTCATCCAGTTTCAGGTCCTAGTTGCAAGGGGACTTAGTCTTCCCGAGGTAACAATAGAATCTTCGTCTCCTATCTTGGTCGTCAGGCCTAGCGAAATATTAGGTGATTTCCTTGCCTTTCTTTTATTTTTGTCCTTTCCCTTCTTCTTTCTTTGTTCAGATTGATCGTCCTGGTTCAGACCTTCCAGGTTCTTCCACAATGAAGCTATCTTCGGATAAGCTCGAAGCTAAGATTGCTAAGCTGCAGAGAGGTGGGAAAGGCAGCAAAAGAAAAGCTGAAACTGGTCCCAGCAGGAGCCCTACCACCAGGGCTAAAACTCAAAGGCTAGGAACGCCTACTGTCACCTCGGCACTGGCTGTGGGTAGCCAACTTCCACCTTCCCCTATTTCCTCTGAAGCAGGGGTTTCCTCTTCCCTGCAACCCCAGGCCACTCTCCCTAAGCCTGACGAGCTGGGTGATGTTTCTCCCACCTTGTCCGAGGTCGAAAGGGCTTGAGAGTTCGTTTCTAACGTCCAGTCTGAGATAATTATATTCAGCCCTTCAGGCAAGGTTATCGAATCATCTCTGATAAAACCTGGGGTCGACAAGGGCAAGAGTGTCAAGATGGAGGAGCGAGGAGACTCCTTTTTTGAGAATGCTGAGCTCGCTGCTGGGGCCATGGCGTCCATTCTTTCTGACCTTGATATCAAGAGGGCTTGCTCCATGCCTCTTGAAGAAGCAATCGCCTCAACTCTCCAGGGAGCCACCGTCGTAAGCCTTTATTCTTATTCTTTTATTATTTTATACATACATATACTTTTTAGCTATTTCTAGTCCTTAAGGATGATCCTTGCTCTTATTCTTGTTCTCTAGATGGCTCTTCACATAAAAAGCCTGCTGGGCAGGGTTCGCTCAGCAGAGGATTCAGCCAAGGCTCTGAAGGCTTATGAGCTTAAGGTTGCTGATCTTTCGTTCCAAAACGAAGAACTCAAAGCTCAGATGGAAAGCCTTCGGGATAAAATGGGGAAGCAGTCTTCAGAGCTCCAGGAACTTCAAAAGACTAAGTCCAAGGCTGAGGAGGGTGAGAAGAAGGCTCGAGATGAGCTAAGGATTATAGGGGAAGAGCTGAAGCATAAGACTGAGCTCTGGGCCAAAGCCAATCAGGATGCCTATGATGCTCGCTGTTCTCTCAACACCTTGAAACAAGATCACGAGGCCCTCTGTGAGGTGAATGAGGTCCTTCATGAGGAACTCAAGGAGAAAAAAGATCTGATCGCCGAACTGGAGGATGGTGCTACTACGCAATGGGCTTCTGGGTGGCTTGCTTTCCAGCGAAAAGCCTCTAAGACCTTCGGAGATTTGGACTTTAACTTTTCCGTCCCAACTGAGGAGGAGTTGGAGGAGTCTGACTCTGATGTCGAGGAGAATCTCCTAGATCTATCCATCGAAGCTCTACCCGTCGAAGCCTCAGATCAAGAGGTACCTGTTCCTCCTGCCATGCCCCGAGCTGCTTTTTTCTCGGCTGGGCTCGTGAATGAGGCTCTGGCTCAGGATGTGCTGACAGATAGGGTCGAGGTTCCTGGATCAAATACCCCAGAAAACCCTACTATTCCGACCTCTGGTGTTTTTACCGAAGTTGCTCCTGCCTCGTCGCAGGATCCTCTGTCCATTTCCCCTCCAGAAGCTTAGAACTTTGTAACTTTTGTTGAAATTGATCGTAATTTGTTTGCTGAGATAGAGAACATGAGATCTTTCTTCTGAAATATGCCTTTGTATGTGTCTCCTTGTTCTGCTGAAATATACTTTTGTTATCTCTGCTCTTTGGGAAGATCTTTTGATTTTGAAGTCTGCTTTCGTATTTGCTTGATCCATGTTTTTAAAATCTGAAATCTGTTCTCGCATATGTTTGATATATTTTCCTTGTCCCCTTTTGCTTTGAGGGGTGCTGGGCTCTCCTTTAAACAAAACTTGGCTGGGCTTTAAAGGACTAATCAGATTTTGCTTCTTTGAACTTACTTGTACTAGTCATGACCTTGATGCCTCTTTCTTGTATTTTTCCTGTGGTTTTAACGCACGGAACTTGACTTGACCCTATCGAGCCCTATTTATGTAGAGTTGTTTCCCTGAACTTAGGGGTAATCTGACCTAGTTAAGAGAGTTTTCAGGGTTTCTCTCCTCCGAACTCCCCTGTGAGGTCTGATGAATTTTCAGAGAGGTTTTGAGCTAACGCTTCTATGGTCTTTATCAAGACTTTAAAGTTGGAGGCTATCCCTAGATTTATAAACGTGAGTCTATCATGAGCTACTGGGCTCTTCCTTGATTTATAAACGTGAGTTCATCATGAGCTACTGGGCTCTTTTTTGGCGAGTCCTTTGAGATCTCCCGCGAGCCCCATGGCTCTATGGATGAGTTATTTGAAGCTTGGGCGTGAGCTACTTGGCTCTAGATGAGCTATTTAAGCTCTGTCGTGAGCTACTTGGCTCTAGATGAGCTATTTAAGCTCTGTCGTGAGCTACTTGGCTCTAGATGAGCTATTTAAGCTTTGTCGTGAGCTACTTGGCTCTGGATGAGCTATTTAAGCTCTGTCGTGAGCTACTCGGCTCTAAATGAGCTATTTAAGCTCTGTCGTGAGCTACTTGGCTCTATGGATGAGCTATATCAGCTCTTTCGTGAGCTGCTTGGCTCTATTATCTGCTAAGGAGCTCCCTTTGTGGGCTACATGGCCCATATCATGAATTTCAGAGCTCATTGCTCCAGGAATGTTTAGATAGCTATAACTATGTAAACCAAAAATTTGCTGCTTTATTGAATCAATCACGCGAATCAATAAATTTTCTTCTGCTACAAGGGTGACTTACTGAAAAAACCTCTTAAGGTGTTCTGCATTCCAAGAGTGAGGTAGGATCCTTCCTCCCTCGGTTTGTAGTTCGTAGTTCCCCGGCCTGATTACCCTAGAAATGATGAAAGGCCCTTCCCAATTTGGTCCTAGCTTTCCATGAGTGGGATCCTTTCTGGCAAGTAGGAGCTTTTTAAGCACCAGGTCCCCTGCTTTGAAGCTCCTATGCCTAACTCTTCGGTCATAATACCTCGCAGTTCTCCTCTGGTAGTCTTGAGTGTGACGGAGCGCTATGTCTCTCTTCTCATCTAGGAGGTCGAGGTTCAGCAGGAGAGATTCATCATTATGCTCAGCATTGGAGAATTCAACCCTAGGAGAATGGAGTCCCACCTCCACTGGTGCCACTGCTTCAGTTCCGAAAGCTAGAGAGAACGGGATTTCCTGGGTCGCTGACCTGGTGGTGGTCTTGTAGGCCCACAATACTTCAGGGAGGCATTCCACCCACTTTCCTTTCAGGTTTTCTAACTTGGTCTTCAGGGCAGCTTTTAGGGTTCTGATAGTAACTTCTGCTTGCCCATTGGATTGGGGGTGTGCCGGAACTGAGAAATAGTTCTTTATTCCGAGCTCAGCATAGAATTCCTTGAACTTTGCGTTGTCAAACTGCTTTCCGTTGTCAGATACGATTGCCCTGGGAACTCCGAACCTGCAAATTATAGATTTTCAAACAAAGTTTTGTATCTTTTGCTCTGTTATTGTTGCCAATGCTTCAGCTTCTGCCCATTTAGTGAAATAATCTACCCCCACAACAGCGAATTTACACTGCCCCACGCCAGTGGGAAGGGGCCCAAGTATGTCCAGCCCCCATTGTTGGAATGGCCAGGGGCTTACCACTGAAGTCAACAGCTCAGGTGGGCAGTGGGAGATGTTGGCGTGTTCTTGGCAAGTCTTGCATTTCTTTACCAATTCAGTGGTATCCTTGAGCATGGTGGGCCAGTAGCACCCTTGTCTTAGTACCTTCCCTGCCAATGTCCTTGCTCCGATGTGATTGTCGCAGATCCCCTCATGTACTTCTCTGAGTATATAGTTCCCATCTTTATCCCCTACGCACTTAAGGAGAGGTGCGGAGAAGCCTCGTTTATACAGGCCTCCCTGCAATAAAGAAAACCTGGCTGACCTGGACTTTAGCTTGGAAGCCTCCTTGGGGTCACTAGGTAAGGCCCCATCTCGCAGATACTCTATAATGGGATCCATCCAGCAGGGCTGATCTGAGATGGTGAGGACTTCTTCTTCCTCAATGCTCACTGAGGGCCTCGGTAGGTGCTCCACTGGTATCAGCCTGTCAAGGCTTTCCTGAGAGGCAGTTGCTAGTCTTGCCAAGAAATCTGCCCGTGAGTTTTCCGACCTGGGCACATGACTGACCTTTACCTGTACAAACTTTTTAATCAACTGTTGTACTTTTCTGAGGTAAATGATCATTTTTTCACCTCTGGCTTCATATGATTCCTCTATTTGTTTTACCACTAGTTGGGAATCGCTGCAGATCTCCAAATGTTCAGCTTCCATAGAGTGAGCCAGGTTAAGTCCGGCTATAACAGCTTCATATTCAGCTTCATTATTTGAAGCCTTAAATCCAAATCTGAGGGCATACTCAACATCTATTCCATCGGGAGAGGTCAGGATTAGGCCTGCGCCGCTTCCTTGTGCATTAGCTGCTCCATCCACTGAAAGTCTCCAAACAGGGAGGTCGGGGACAGACTCTGTAATGTCGATTGGTGTCGCCGCCGTAAACTCCGCGATGAAATCTGCCAATATCTGTCTTTTGATAGCAGTTCTTGGTTTATACCTGATATCAAATTCGCTGAGCTCTATTGCCCACTTCACCAGCCTTCCAGAAGATTCTGGTTTATGCAACACTTATCTCATTGGTTGATCTGTTGGAACTTCGATGGTATGAGCTTGGAAATAGGGCCTAAGCCTCCTAGCTGTTGTGACTAAGGCCAGGACAAGTTTCTCCATCTTTGGGTATCTCTCCTTGGCTCCCCTCAAAGCTCTGCTGCAGTAATAGACTGGGTGTTGAGCTCTGTCTCGCTCCCCAACCAATGCTGCGCTAGTTGAGAAGTTTGAAACAGTTAAGTAGAGGGTCAAGGCCTCTCCTTCCATCGGGCTTACTAGAACCAGCGGTGAGCTCAGGTATCTCTTCAATGCTCTGAATGCCTCTTCACACTGTGTGTCCCATTGAAACGCCTTCTTTAAGACGTGAAAGAATGGCTGACACTTGTCGCTCGATCTAGACACAAAACGGCTCAGGGCAGCTATTCTGCCTGTCAAGCGTTGCACCTCCTTGGTGTTGGATGGAGGCTGCATATCTAGCACTGCTTTAACTTTCTCCGGGTTAGCTTCAATCCCTCTGCTGTTGACTATGAAACTCAGGAACTTTCCCGCTGAGACCCCGAATGCACATTTTGCAGGGTTGAGCTTCATCTTATATTTCTTAAGGATCTGGAAGGATTCAGCCAGGTGCGTAATATGGAGTTCTGCCTTTAAGGATTTTACCAACATGTCATCGATGTAGACTTCCATGGATGTCCTTATCTGTTTTTGGAACATTCGGTTCACCAACCGCTGGTAAGTGGCTCCAGCGTTTTTCAAACCAAAGGGCATGACTTGGTAACAATACGTTCCCTGTTCTGTGATAAAAGACGTCTTCTCCTGGTCGTTGAGGTCCATTCTGATTTGATTGTAGCCTGAAAAGGCATCCATGAAGCGGAGGAGCTCGTGACCAGCGGTGGCATCCACTACGAGGTCGATCCGAGGTAAAGGAAAACTGTCCTTCGGGCATGCTCGGTTGAGGTCAGTGAAATCGATGCAGAGCCGCCATTTGTCATTGGTCTTTTTGACAAGTACCACGTTGGCTAGCCAGACGGGATAGTCCACTTCCTTGATTGCCTTGGCATGGAGAAGTTTGCCGACCTCCGCATTGATTGCCTTCTGTCTTTCTGAGGCGAAGCTCCTTCTTTTTTGCTTTACGGGCTTGTAAGTGGGATTCACATTCAATTTGTGCGTGATAACCGAAGGGTCGATACCCTCCATATCCTCCTGTTTCCATGCGAATACATCATAGCTTTCCCTCAGGAATAGTATAAGTCGATCCTTAATTTCCTTGCTTAACTTAGATCCGACGTAGACCAGGTGGTCTGCCTCCTCGTCTAGCTGGATGGGTTCGAGTTCTTCTGATGGTGTTGGTCTGGTTCCCAGCTCATCCCTCATATCGAGCTCGTCCAGTTGTATGCTTTCCACCTCTTTTCGCTTCATAGAAGCCATGTAGCATTCTCTAGCCACGCGCTGATCTCCTCTGACCATTCCGATCCCATTTTCTGTAGGGAATTTCATGACGAGGTGGTATGCCGAGGGGATGGCTCTCATTGCATTTAGGGAAGGTCTCCCTAACAGCATGTTATATGCTGAAGGGGCATCAACCACCAGGAACCTTACGGTTGTGGTGGCCTGACAGGGAGAGTTTCCAATGGTGAGTACGAGCTGAATTGATCCCGAGGGCAATACCCTTTCTCCCGAAAATCCTAACAGATGGGCACTCATTGGCTCCAGTTTCTCCCTTCCTATGTCCATCTTGTCGAATGCAGATGCGAAGATGATGTCTGCCGAGCTCCCAATGTCTATCAAAACCAGATGTACTGTCCTGTTAGCCACAATGGCTCTTACTACCAATGGGTCATCATGGGGATGGTGATAGCCCTTCAAATCTGAGTCTGAAAAAGTTATGGTAATGTCTAGCCGGGGTACCTTAGTTGTAGTGCATATCTCATGTATCTCATCACCTCGGATCCTGCACAAATGTGCTTTCCTGGCGGCACTGGACTCCCCTCCTGTTGCAAATCCTCCTGATATCACCCTGATTTCTCCTAGGGGTTGTTGGTGTTGAGCAGGGGCCTACTGCTGAGGTGGGGGAGGTGGAAGAGCTCGATTTGGGTACTCTTGGGCCACGAAGCGACGTAATTGCCCCCGCTGGATCAGAAACTCTATTTCCCTCTTTAGCTGAATGCAATCATCTGTGTGATGGCCGTGGTCTCGGTGAAATTCACAGTACTTGGTGGGATCCCTCTTCGCTGGATCTGCCTTCATCCGAGGCGGCCATCTGATGAACTTCTCGTTCTGTACCTCATGCAGGACTTGCGATATAGAGGCAGTAAGGGGAGTTGGCTGTCGGAGTGGATACCTTGGTTGCAGTTCTGGCTGTGGGGGCCCCAGGCGATCTCTCACATTGCCTCTCCTTTTTGGGGAACGGTCTCTATCCCGTCTTGGAGACTTGCCTCGTTCCTTATCTTTCCTGGGACTTCTCTCCCTCTTCTTTTCTTCCTTTCCCTTCTCTCTTTGTGATGAGGAGCTCCCTATCTTCGAAAGGAGTGCTTCCTCCCCATTTATATACTTCTCTGCTTTGGCTAACACCTCGGCCATACTTGCTTGAGGGTTCTTCGATATAGAGAACATCAGGTCTTTTGATTGCACCCCGAGCCCCGCAATGAAGGCGGTTATGGCAAACTTTTCGTCAGGGACGTCCACTTTCAAAGATTCTGAGTTGAACCTCTGAACGTAAGATCTGAGGTTCTCGTCTGATCCTTGCTTCACATTCAGGAGATGGTAGCTCGGCTTCCTATAGATTCGAGCTCCAATGAAGTGAGATACGAAAGCTATGGAGAGCTCTTTGAAGGACGAGATGGAGGCTGGGGGAAGTCTATTGAACCATGCCAGGGCTGAGCCTTTCAAGGTGATAGCAAAGGCCCTGCAGCGCACTAGATCCTGGTATCCGTGCAACTCCATCTGATTCTTGTAAGTGTTGAGATGATCTACGGGGTCCTTTGTCCCGTCAAAGATTTCTACCTGTGGCATTCTGAACTTTGGAGGGAGGGGGAAATGTAGCACTCCCGTGGTGAATGGGGACTCAGTCTGCTGTACGAGGGCGTCCATCGTTACTGGAGCCTTGCCTTTTACAGCTTCCTTCATATGGCTGAGCTCTTGCTGGAGGCCCCTGAAACGGTGTTCCCAGTATTGTTCCCTTTTCTCCTGCTGATAAGGGAAGAGGTCATCTCTCTCTCCCTCGTCGTTCTGGCTGTGTTCCTCGTTGTGACCATTCCTAAAGGGGGGAATTTCTCCCATGGCTGGGCTATTTTCGCCCCTTTCATCGGCTTCCCTGAGGGGGTCGAGGTGTTGCTGCTCCCTCAATGGGGGATTGTACTGGCCTTCTTGGGCCCGTTGCGCCTCATATGGGCGCTGGAGAAGCTTCATGAGTTCTTCGTTCTGCTGCATCAAGCGTTCATTGGCTTGGCGAAGAGCTACCAATTCGTTGTTGATGGGGGGATCCCTTACAGGGGGACCTATCTCAGGGACGTTTTCGTACTGTCTGTTGTTGTCAGCGTCAGGCTAATCTATGACCCGAGGCAGATTTGCTTGACTTCTACTCATATTGCGGGTTGAGACCATCAATCACTGGTTGATCAGTTTATTTGTAAGATGAGAACAATCGTTCCCACAGACGGCGCCAAACTGATGGTGCTTTTTCACCGCATATGAATAGGGGGCGTATAAATTGTGATGATCGAGATGGATCTGAGCTATATGGCTCTCGTGATTTGCAATTGAATATTTAGGGGAATCCAGGGGAATGTAAACAGTAAGATATATAGTGGTTCACCGGTTGTGGAGCTCGGCTAGTCCACTCTTCAATGGAGGCTCTCGCTCCTTTTTTTTATTGATCACTTGTATGCTTATTCAATACAATCTGAAAGAAATTAGGGCTTTTCCATGGCTCTGTAGCCTCTAGGGTTGTCTCTTTCGAATCTGGACCCCTCTCCATGAAGGCTTCCTCTCATATTTATAGCATGATCCCTATTTCTAAGGGATTCCCGGCCATCTCTTTTTCCTTCCCTTGCGGGACTTCCCTTTTAATTAGGACAGGATCTTGGTTGATTGAGATTTCACGCCTTGATTGTCGCTTCCTACTGCTTTGGGACTGTTTGCTGTTGGCCAGTCGTTCATTCCATAACTCTTCTATCACCTTGCCCGGATCGAGCTCTAGGCCGGCTCCCCTTAGCTCAGGATTGCTTATCCGACCTCCCTCTTGGGTTGATCTCTTTGGTCTGAGCTCATACTTAAAATATTTTTCGGTATCATCAGATTCTTTTTCTTACAACTTTTTATATGATATTGTATCTATGGATCCTGCAACATCAATAAGTATGTGAAGTATGAGTATTCAGAGATTGTTGAGTTAGTTTTTCATTGGTTGGGAGTGTGGATTAATTTGTGGCATGGTTGGATTATCTTTTTGTTTGATTACGCATTGATTGAAGTAGTTGTTGGAGAGAAGGCACCAGTCAGACCTGCATGCACTGGATAGTATGCAGCGGCAATTTTCAATCATACAATTGGTACTTGTAGTCTGACCAACCTCTGGAATCGATCCAATATTTAATAAATAAATTCGTTTATTGCCCATGCTTGCTATATGCATTTTATACTTTTTTATTGATATTCTTTATTATATTATTGGTTCTTACGTTTATGCTAAATTTCTTGGGTTTGTTGTGCTAAGAGATATGCTTAGAATTATAGAATTTGGTTCTCTTAACTTTTTTTCATATATAGTGGCTGAGTTGGGTTTACTTTTCTTTTTTCGAAAGGTAGTTCATATTTTACTTTCATTTAGTAATTTTCATGAAAAGAAAATTTAGATTTAAAATAGAAATTTATTTGGGTTAAATATGTTTAGATTAGATAAACAAGTTAAATAATTGTGTTATGCCAAATAATTGTGTTATGCCAGCCATGTCAACTCAAACAAGTCTCTACTAAAAGTGTTGATAGTGGACCATGCCAATTCGAATACGATATGTTCATTAAACGGGTGATTAAGTCGGATTATTTGACTTTATTAATCAAATAATTTTAAGGTTAAGGAGTTTTTTGACACAAACTTGAAATGACATATCTCTCGATCACTAGCCATACTTCAGGCACAGTAAATTTTTTAAATAAATTCATATTTTTTGAATTAGCGTATTTTTTTTGTTACTTAGTGCCTTCAGGCACGGGCATTATCTAATTCACATTCTTATAGATAAATATGAGAGGGAGAATTTTAATGTTAGTTAAATTTTTAAAGTTTAGGAGTAGTCAAATTTTTAAAGTTTAGAAATTGTTAGTTTTCAAATTTATTGTAATTAAATATAACTAATGAGAGTATTTTAGACAATAAAAATTAAAATAGACTTAATATTAAATATATCTCTTCAATAAACTTATTATCAAATAAATTCATAAAGAATAACCGACCTCCAAATTTTTCCAAAAAAATATAAACAAACTTGTTTAAAAGTCTGCTGACCCAGCAGTCCTATCCCATGTTCTAACCAAAATAGTGATTTGTACACTTTAATTCATAGGGATTGCACAGCAAAACCAATCACCGAGGCAAAAAGAGAGGTATTGCCGCTCATATATCAATGTTCATCTTAAAAGGGGGAACACAAGTACCGCATCACACACATCCCAATAAATATCACATCCTCTACACATTTTTTTAACGGAAAATTTTAAATAACTTAAATTTGTATTTTAAAAAATTCTATGTAACTCAAATTTATATTTCAAATAAAAAAAATTATTAAAAAAATAACTCTTATTAATTTTTTTATAGCAATGCTATTGGGACTTAATTTGCTGACTTAATTCACTATGATTTTTAGATTGACCGTAGAATCCATCAAATATTGAAACCTTGTGTTGAGTCAATGGTTCTATTGAAATCACATCATTATGTCAGCAAATTAGATTAGATTTTTAGGTCTAAATAATATTACTCACATTTTTTTAAATAAAACTCGCTGATCTAATAATTTTTCTTCATTTGAAATACAAATTTAAGTTACATAACATTATTCTTTTTTTACCATATATCTATAAATCATTATCTATTTTGTACTAAATGATAGACAATTTCTTTGCAATTTATATCATTATCTGTAAATCACATTTTTTTCATCCTCTTATTTTTTTCATTAAATGCTCGAATGTAAATAACCAAATTTTGGCCAAAAACAAATAATAATCTACTATTGTACCATATACAATATCATTATCAAGGCAAGAGGCTTAAACGACTACGTCCTGGAGTATTAACCAACAATACGACAACGCATCGATCAAAAACCATATCGAAAGGCCTACAAAAAAATAAAGCATTCCAGGGAAACAAGAGGGTCCTCGAGCGACTCACTGGTCTCCCGCGAAACGTCGTCGTTCGGCTTATCCAAATTACGACCACCATTACCTGATTTATTCACCGGTGACCGGTCACCGGACCGGCGGGTGGTACTAGAACACGGAGTGGGACTCTTGTACCTCACATTTCGACGTGTACCCACCTCGTCACGTGGCACCGGAGACCTCGACCTCCTGCCGGAAATGTCGCCGGGATTACGACGGAGTCCATTGGGTGGTCCCACATTCCGTCTCTGCATCCCCACTGTCCGACCCTGCATCGACGTTGATTGCGTCACGTGAGTGTTCTTTCCTGGCGACGGCGTGGATTTACGTGTCGCAGACCTGACTGGTCTTTCTTTAGCTCCGGCGATGTCTCCTTTGACCGGACGTTTTCTGGGTACCTTCGCCGGGTACCTCTCGACCATTCTTTGATTTACTTCTCCGTCGTCGTCCCTCTTCTCAGTGACTTTTGTTGAAAAGCTTTCCGTGAAGCTGCACATCTCTGAGACTTCTGAGACCTCGGAGACGATATCTTCTGTGGCGGGTTTAATCTCAACCGGCGCTTCGATCTTCAGCTCTTGGACGTCAAGCTTCGTGGTTCTCTGGGTGACCATTGGAATGGGCGGTTTTTGTTTTTGGATGGGGGTTTCAGAGAGGACTTCTTTTACGGTTTCTTCTTCGGGTTGAGGTGGAGCTCTGGCGTTGGCGTCAGATTTCGAAAACTGGCGTTGGTGGTGGTTCGGAGGAATGGGATTTGGGTGGTTTGTTATGGGGGCGGTGGAGGTGGTGGTGCTAAGACAACAACCCATGTGGTGATGCTACAAAGATTTGGGCTGTGTGGTCAATAATTTTGCATTTGCCTGATAAATCTGTACTTTTGCGGGGGATTGTGAACCAAAATGGGTGTCGGTGGAATATGATATACAGAGTGGGCTGCGGAGCAGCAGGTAGTGGTAAAGAACTGGCAAAGAGGAGGGAGGTTCGCTATGAAGGGTGAAGAAGATAACGATGTTACTGGTGTAGGTAAACTCTGGGGACTTGAGGGTGGGGGATTGCAGGAGGTTGGCGCAAAAACGTGATGTGAGAGGGTATGTTGTGTCGAAAGACATTGACTTATCTGTTGTGATATGAAGTATGAAAAATTCGAAACGTAACCAATCAACGATAGAATTAAAATAGAAAAATTTCAGCAAAATATCTCTTTTATTTTTAAAATTTTCACCAACGCCCGTTAAATTAAAAATATTAAATAAAATACAATTTTATTAAATTGTCCAAGATATATTTGAGGAAAAAATTCATTCAAACCATTTCTCGATAAGCATATCTTCAATGAGACTCTCTCTATTTTTAAATTTTTACGTCTCAAAATTCAAACCGATTAAAATTCAATTCGAACTAATTAAAATTTATTTTTTTACGTATTAAAATTTGAGTCGATTAAAAATTAAATTTTTAACATATAAAATTTGAATCGATTAAAATTTTATTTGAACAAATTTTAATCGATTAAATCAAATTCTAATCAACTCACACTGAATTATAATTGATCCGAACTTTGATACACAAAAAAATATAAATTTAAATCGATTCATATGTATCAAAATCGACTAAAATTTTAATAGGATTGAATTTTAAAATTTATTTTTTTACGTATTAAAATTTGAGTCAATTAAAAATTATATTTTTAAAGTATAAAATTTGAATCGATTAAAATTTAATTTGAGCAAATTTTAATCGCATAAATCAAATTTTAATTAACTCACATTGAATTATAATTGATACGAATTTTGAAACATTAAAAAATTTAAATTTAAATCGATTCATATGTATCAAAATCGGCTAAAATTTTAATAGGATAGAATTTTAATACATAAAAAAAATCAAATTTAATAAATTCAAATATAATTTTATTCGACTCAAATTTTAATACGTACAAAAATAAATTTGAATCAACTTAAATTTTAGTATGTAAAAAAATAATTGTTAATTGATTCAAATTTTAATTGAATTTTATAAAAAAAAAGATTATTTAGGGCTTTTATAGGGACATTTTTGTCATTTTAGTTGATTTTTTTGTTAGAAATTGTGGTTTAATGGCATGATGTATAAATGATGTTTAAATATAAACTAGAAGGTGTGTCAGTGATATTTTTTATAATAAAAGGGGTGTTCTTGAAGATATAATAAACTAGAAGGGTTGTGATTGAAATTTTTCCAATTAAAATTGTAAAAATTTGAGATTCTTTTTTAGGTGTTTTCAAATGTTTTTGAGTGTTTCCATTAATGTTTTAAAATATTTTAAAGTATTTTAAAAAGTTTTAGTCTTAAAAAAATTAAATTTATATTAATTTATATCCTATTTTTTAAAAATTTTAAAAATATTTTTATTGTTTAGGTGACTAAGACAAAATTTTGATTATTGTTTGTGGCCAGTAAATAGTGGGGGTTAATTATGGTATTAAATTATTATTATTTTTACACTTTTCAAATAAAAATATGGTACTCAAAAAAATTAATTATTTTATTATCAATGATTATAAATAAATCTAAAAATTTATTATTAGATATTATTTTTTTTATTTAACACCCTAATTTTTGAAGATTAAAAGATACTTTTTATTATAGTTTTTCTTTCTTTGCAAGCAGTGACATCTACCAGGGGGGGACAAAAAAAGATAATAAATTACTTTTTTTATTATGTTAATTTTGTTGTACACTTGTACTATACCGTATATTAAGATACACTTAAATCCGGTTACATTCCAGTGAAATTGATTTGCAATCAATCTAAATGTTTTTAATTGGATTAATTGGTAATTTAATATTATAAACTTGTAATTTAACTTTATTGGATATTAAATATTTGTAGATTTTTCTAACAATATAACATGCCAAACTATACATGTCCGTGGGCGGGGCCGGGTCAGAACCACGGAATTTTTTTCGAATTAGTCCTGAATCGTGTAGGTTCAAGTCCTTACACCAACGACTGACCACGAGCAACAACGATCAACTCTAGCAGCGGTCCAGTCCAGAGTTCAATCAGCGACGATCGATTCCAACAAGCAGTCCAGTCGACTCCAACTTCACCAACACAAGAAGTTGTCGGTAAATGCTCATTCCTAATCTACAAATTTCATTATGTATATATGGGATGGTTGTTGATTGACCACGGCTCATATGAGTTTGTTGTGCATGTGCTCAGTGGATGGTGGTGATGGTTGACCCACCCACGTGATGATGATAATGGGTTTAGGAGATTAGTTGATCTTTAATTATAAAATCTCCAAGTCTCCTTATTATACCCATTGGTATAGTTTTTGTGGGTATAAATTACCTACTAGTCTACTACTAAAGTTTTTTGATTTTATCCAAACTACTGGGTTTAGCAGTTTCTACTAGTGATTTATGTTTTTCTTTTATGTTTGGCTTCATATTATTATGGATTTCCACGCTTTAACTACTGGGCAAGTTGATTTTGAGTGCATATTTGTGGTTCTGATTGTGTGGAATTTGAGTTTTCTGATGATCAATAATTGCTTGAAAGATTGTTTTGGATACATGTTTGATGATTTTTATATAAATTTTTAATGTTTTATGTTATTTTTATAATTATTGTGAATTTTTAGCCTATTTATAATTATTTTTTAATTTTTTATTATATTACCAGTTCAACTAGTGACTCATTGACCCGATCCTTTCAGCAGGTTGATGTCCGAGCCAGGTTTTAAAACTAGGTTTTTACTTCTATCACAGTAGCAAAAATGCTGCCTCAACTACTACATTTGGCTGTCATAAAAAAATAGAATATAGATTTATGACGGCAACGATGCTACCGCAAAAAAAATAATAATTTTTTTTAATTATTATGGACCATTGGTAACTAATGTTATATACCCTGTGGGTGTGTTTGTTTGGAAGGATAAAGGTGGATATCACCAGGATTGGATAAAAAAATCCAGAGGCCCACATATCCCAGCTTTGGGTTTGGCATTCTGGACTGGATAAACATTGGGCTCCAATTACTCGGGCCGTATGGAATATGGGAGATATTCGGCTTGATCCGGATACATAAAACCCATGTGGACTTTGAGATTCAGAAGCCCATTGGTTGGATAAGGTAGAAAATGACTATATTGCCTTTAAACAGTAATATTTGGTAGGGTTTTTTATCCCTTTTACTTCTCTTTCTGTTGGCCCTCCACTTTGACGACAAAGGCGCCGACTGTCCCCTTCCAAAGCCAAAGGCAAAAAATCTCTTTCTCTCTCCTGTAGTTATCGTCTTCTTGGAAGCATCCTTTGTTATTTTTAATGCATTAGTTACATACTTTAAGGTGGTATTTTGGCGTGAAGCAGTAGATGCTTCCAAGAAGAAAAATTAAAATCGCCTAATTTTTTTTTTCGTTTGAACTTCGGTGATTGAAGTTCCAGAGCAAGTGATGTCTCTTTCTCTTCTTCTTCTTCTCTTTCTCCATGGATAATGTCTGAAACATTGCTGAGTTGAGGCTGTATTTTGTCGAAATTTGTACAATACTATGTATTTTTTTTATCTGCTATGTGAGAGTGCTCTGTCTCTTTCTCTTCTTCTCTTCCTCCATGGATGAAATGTTGTTGGGTTGAGGGCTGTTGGGATTTTTTTTGTTTGTACAATACTAAGTATTTTTTATACTAGGCAGTATGGAACATGTTCTTTTTTATAGTAGGCTAATGCAAATTGGATTTCGTTCAGCACAAGTCAAAGGTGTTAATGGTTAAGTTTACAGTAAAGCTTGGGTATGTATATTGTCAATGGGGAGGGTAGAAAGAAGTTCTATGATTGTTTTTGGCTGAAAGAAAATGATTTTACATAGAAGAGTTCGATCAGATAATACCAATAGGAGACCCAAAACATATATGTTCAATCTTAAATTGTCGGAGAATATGGGTTGGAGCTGGAACATATAATAACTGAATTTGTTGTCTGATTATGTTGTTTTTTTTTTCCTTTTGTCATATCTTCATTATGGTTTCTATTCTTTTTTTTAATTTTGTTGGTACTTATACGAAAGTGTGTTTTAAATTCACTTTTTTTTATTATTGTACACACTTTTTTGTTAATTTGTGTTGTGCCATAGTTTTTCATATATTCTTTCATTATTTGTCCTAATTTTTTTAAATTCTTTGAAGAATGAAATATATTTCTGAGCGACTTATAAAATAGTATTATAAAATC
>JAHQCQ010008183.1:1618-18283 GCA_023539305.1 Ilex asprella | reverse complement strand
TCTCACAAAATTAACTTATTTAATTATTCTAATTTACATACTAATTAGGGTTAATCACACTCCCCATCATAAATTTTACTAGTCCCTAGTAAACTATTAACAAAATAAAATATAGACCAAGGCAAAATCTTTTTCGTAGATTTTTCCACGATTGCATTTAGCATATGCAATAAGCTTTTAAACCTCTAGGTGATCCCTAGTGGACGAGTTTTGTCTCGTGAAGGTTTTCAGTGAAGCTGCCTACAAACTTCAATAGTTAAGAGTTTATAATTCATATTTTTCACAAATAAAATTAAATCAACATTCCTTCTGTATTGCTAGAATATTTCCTTTTTTCTGATTACTATAAGAGTAACACACTTTAGTTGTAACATTATGTATATATTTTTATAAAAACTTGTTTGTGTATGCAGTGATTTCTTTTATTTTAAAAATAAATTAAGAAATATTACCATCTTTCATGGTAGTTTTGATGTCCATTCTTTACTGGAATACACTAAGCAAGGAATATACACATGTTATAGTGACTATTCACTCAATAATTATATGTGATTAGAATATTGTTAACAAAGCAAATAATATCACATGTAATATAAAGGAATGGTTATTTGGATAAAATTAGAATTTGACATAATCTCATGAAAGAATATTAACTTTTCATCAGATATATTATCAACAGTTTCCTTTTTTTGGATTAATAAAAAATATATGTTCTCTGGAATCAAAAAGAACTTTCTTTGGGTTGCAATGTGGCCATCAGTTTAGGGTTTAAGAAATGACGTCAGTGGAAGTCAAAAAGTACCCTTTATATTGTAGCACACCTCTTCCTTTCTAAGACTTTATATATTTATCCTTTCCAATTTTCATTTTCTTGGCTCTTATCTTCCTTTTTCTTTTTTTTATTGTACTTAATATATACCCTTTTCTTTTCTTTGCTTTTTTCTTTCTTTCTCCTTTTTTTTTGTTTTTCTATATCATACTAATTTAAAAGAGGGTGCAAGAAAATTATGTAGTCAAGGTAGGTTTAATATACTTTTTATGTGGTTCGGGTATTTTTCGGGTGTCATGAAAAGAATTTATACTCTTTCAAGCTCAATCACGGTTGACAAAGGGTATAAGTTTGTAAAAGAAATGGGCAAGGCTCCAAATTAAACAAAAATGGCCTATGATAATTTTCAAGAAATCATACATCTAAATAATTCCCGAGTGAATAGAATTATAAGGATAATGCTAATAATATAATCTAGTGAATGTTAATCAAAACAAAACTAATGAGATTATTCAAAGAAAGTTTACTGTTGAATTGAAGATTCTTATTTGAGTAGATGTAGAATATCCCTCCAATAAAGATTGACTCAAATTCTTCTATTGGTTTTTTACATCTCCACTATACATGCAAAAGGTGTATTATTTCACAAGGTTTCTTAAATAAAGAAATCTAATTGTGCTTTTAAGAATAAGTTTAAACACAAGTATTAAGATAATATACAACTAAAATATGAAAATCTCGCGTCATCAGATTAAGGTTATTCTTGCTAAGCATGGGAATATTAACCTAATTTATCTGAGAGTCATATGAACTATTCTTCCTAACTAGAAAACATAAGTTTCATATTAACTACTAAAAATAAAGTTAAACATAAACAAGTTCAAAACTAAGGCAAGTTCAAAACATAAGGTAAATTATAGTGCATAAGTAAAAAGGCCAGCGAAAGATATCAAAGTTTTTTTAGAATCTCCAGTCTCTAAGAAGTAGATGGTACTCCTCCAAAGCGTTCCTGAAGTAGCTTTAACATCTCAACTTGTTTATGCTCATAATCATCCATTCACTGACTGAGTTGATTAACAGTGGTGTCCAATCCTAGCAAAATTTATCTATCAGTCTTGTCATCCACCGATATGCATGGTTGATCCACTTGTGGCTCAGGTTGTTGTGGTGAGAAAAATTCTTCAGGGATGTCGAATGGCTCCTCTTCTTGGGGTGGAGATGGTACTTCGGGTTTTTCCTCAAGCTGTTCTCCATGGCTTTTCTTTAATGAAGTTTTATCTAATGGTGTCAAATGCTCCACCGTTTTCCATAAGGGATATGTAATCACTCCCTTGTCCCTGCATAACTGAGAAACTAACATAGAACATGAAAGTGAGGGTTTCTTTCTATCCACAACAAGTAACATTAGAATTAGGTATTTGTTTTTCAAACCCCCTTACTTTATGTATTTATTTGGCGTTCCCTAAACAAACTCTGGGTTACCCGTCAATTCTCTCCCTACTTCATTTAAATCAGGTAATTCAGTGTAAGGGTATTGCAGGTTGAAATGTCTTTGCATGGGATTAAAAAAATCGGTTATAGTAGCCGATGTAACTTGAAAAACAATACCCCCAACAAATACACGCAATTGTCTTTCCTCATTTATTTCTGCATTACTATAAAATTCGCGGACCAGACATTCATAAGCAACAACAGTAAATTTAACATAATCCAACCATCCTCTTGTAACAAGAATTTGTCTAAGTCCTATGTTTTCAAAATCTTCAAAAATCACTGGCCTTTCAGGAATGATAGTTTTAGAGATAAAGTGAGCATCACACTAGACTTGTTGATTAAAATTTTCAAACATCACCTCATCGTAGATATTTCCCGGTCAAGGTTATTGTAGAGGTGCCTAAGGTTGCTGAGGTTGATCCCCTTGAGCACGACTTGAAGATCCTCTTGTTCAACTTCTCAATCCATCTTTTTGTGATTTCTCTTCAAATACTCAGTTTCAACTTATTTTAATCAATAGAAACCTTCAAAATGTGATGGTTAATTGAATAATCAGAGCAGATTTGAAGAAAAATGATTGAGTGTAGCAAATTTGAGAGGAATCCTTTGGAAAAACTCGATTTATTGGAATTCTGATATGCGAGGGAGTCTGAAACTGATCAGTTTTTGCATGGAGGTGATATATATATATAAATATATATATATATACACACTATCGTTTGGACGCTAGCACCACAGTCCAGACGGTACTGTTTGACTAGCTTTGTATTTTACACTCTGCAGGCTACTGGTTCTCAAAATTCTGAAATTCTTTCTTTTAAATTTCTACAGTTTACAAAATTAAGTACAACTTTATATATTCTACAAAACTTTGCTAACCATTCTTTTTCTTTTAGAAAAAAATGGTTGTTTTTATTCTTTTATTTGTTATTTATTATTTACTAATTTTTCTAATTAATCTATAGTTATTTACATTTATTTATAATTATGCACATTTATCCCAAAATGATACATTGTTTGACTATATAAATTTAGAGTCAGAACTTTCTGGATCAATAATACCAGCGACACGATTAACTTCACTTCTTACTAATTTGTTAACATTGGGGTAGAATAGGATAACGTTTCAGGATAATTCTTACTCTACCCATACCTAATCCACCGGAGATGATCTAAAGCTCGACCTGAAATTGGTTCCGCACACTAATTATATTGTTTCAAATGCTCTAAATGACCACATCTTACGCAGCCACTGAGATGCTTTGATCGTCGTCGTTGAGTAAATGTACTTTTTTCACATAGAGGTCTTGCTTGGCTTTCAAAAACTTCTAAATTTCTAACTCTTCTAGCTTTTTGCATGATCAATGCATGTATATCTTTTGGAAGATGATGTAGTACAATTATACTTAACCAAAATAGTTTCTCGCCCATTTTACAGTTATTTTTTAAAACGACTCAAAAATTATTGAAAATGGACTCACTATCTGATTTTTTAACGTCTGTCAGTCACGAAGACAAATAACTTTATAAAAATACTAAACACGCATATATGTAAATTCACACATACATCTCCCCAACTTAAATTAGACACTATCTGCAAAATAAAACAATGATAATCAGTATTGATAATAAAATCCAACCAATCTGTTATCTTTCAGCGATTAGGATATCTTGATTTCACTCAGGTGATTTAATCTGTCAAATAAATTACACTTAATTGGTAATATTATTTATAATCGAACAAAAATATATTATTTAGAGCACATAAACTGGATCAAAATGATGCAAACCCTTAAACGAATTCAAGAACCCACACGCATATTGATTGAAGAATCCCCAAGAAAGTTCACAAACCAGAATTATATGAACCCAAAACCCTAGATCCAATATTTTCAAGAAACAAGAACCCAAGGTTAAAAGTTCAAGAGAAAGATGCCACACTCAAGATTGAGCGATAAGTCGTTGAATGCCACAAGAAAGATTAATTCTTGATAAGTTCTTGAAATAGTTCTTGGAAGAACAATAAGGTAGAAACCTCACAATACTCATAAAAATATTTTGTCCTTTTCAAGGTCTTGGGTGTGTATATATAAAACCCTAAAACAAATCCTAATCTACTAAGGTAACAAATCCTAATCTAAATAGGAATAACTAAAGTTGGGCTTTAAACAAGTAATTAGCCCAAAATCCCAAAATAATCTAAATCATCCCATACAGCTACTTAATCAGGTTTGTTGGACTTGAATTACATTAAAATAAACTTGAGGTCTTTTTCCCTTAAAGCCCACGCATGCCATGGTAGAAAAGCCTTCAAACGCACTCTTCATGCTTGGGCTTGCATAATCAGCTCATATGTCATGAATCAGCCCATTCAATGCTTCCTTCATCCTTTTCGCTTTCGCCCGAGTAATAGGACCTTCATTTATACTCAACGGATCAGATTGTATTGCATCACAAAAAGTTATACAAAAGTTTCATCTTGAGTAAATCCATTATAGTAGGGTTTAAGTCTTTGCCCGTTTACTTTAAAAACATTTTCAGTTAAGGGATTCTCAATTTCAATTGTTCCATAGTCAAAAACTTGTTTGACAATGTAAGGACCTGTCCATAAAAATCTTAATTTTCCAGGGAATATACAAAATTTTGCATTGTGTAACAAAACTTTATGGGATGGTTCAAAAGATTTTCGCATGAAAATTTTTTGTTCTAGATTTAGCAATTTTTTGCATTTTCATAAGTTTCATTTCTTAATTCTTCTATTTCACTAATTTGAAGTTTACAAACTAATCCAGCTTTATCTATATCAAAATTCATCATTTTTGATTGCCCAATATGCTCGATGTTCTAATTCTACACACAAGTGACAAGGTTTATCATAAACTAACCGATAAGAAGACATTTCAAAAATAGTTTTATATGCAGTATAGTAAGCCCAAAGCGCATCAGTTAATCTTAAAGATCAATCCTTACGATCCGGATTTACAATTTTTTCTAAAATGCATTTTAATTCCCTATTAGCTAATTCAGCTTGTCCACTTGTCTGTGGATGATACAGAGTGGATATTTTATGTAAAATCGAGTAGTTTTTTATAATTTTTTTAAAGAAATTATTACAAAAAATGTAATCCACCATCACTAATAATGGTTCAAGGAATTCCAAATCTGGATAAAATATTTTTTTTCAAAAATTTGACCATTGTTTTGTGATCATTATTTCTGCATGGAATTTCTTCTATCCATTTAGAGACATAGTCGACTGCAACTAAAATATGCAGATAACTAAAGGATGAGGGAAATGGTCTCATAAAATCGATACCTCAATAATCGAAAATTTCAACAATTAAAATAGGGTTTAAAGGCATCATTTTTTTTTTTAAATATTCTCCATTCTTTGACATCCGTCACAATTTAAACAAAAGATATGTACGTCTTTAAAAAGAGTTGGCCAATAAAATCCACACTGTAATATTTTAGAAGTGATTTTCTTTGAAGCAAAATGGTCTCCGCAAGCTTTAGAGTGACTAAACTGAATTACCTAACTAATTTCATGATTTTGTATACAACGTCTTATTATCTGGTCTTTACAGTATTTAAACAAATAATGATCTTCCCATAAAAAAATTACGTACTTCATTTAAAAACTTATTTTTATCAAGCCAGGTATAATGAGAAGAAACGAGACCAGTAGCTTAATAATTGGTTGCATCTACATACTATGCTATTTCCATTATAGCAAACAGTTGGTTCTTCTTTTATATCATAATTTAATCTTGAAAAATGATTTACTACCACATTCTTTACTCCTTTCTTATCTTTAATGATAAGATCAAATTCTTAAAGTAATAAAATCCAACGTAAAAGACTTGGTTTAGCATATTTTTTTGCAAGTAAATATTTTAAAGCTACATGATCTGTAAATATAACTATTGATTATCCAACCAGATATGCACGAAATTTATCTAATGCAAACACAACAGCAAGTAATTCTTTCTTTGTAGTATAATTCATTTGTGCATCATTTAGAGTTTTGTTTGTATAGTAAATAACGTAAGGTTTTTTTTATCTTTTTTTTGACCTAATGTAGCTTCTACTGTGTATTCACTCGTATCACACATTAGTTCAAAAGGTAAAAACCAGTCAGGAAGTTGCATAATATGTGACGCCTCTAAAACCAGGGGTCATTCATAAGTCTTTTGATAACCTATCAACCCTATGAATGTCGCATAATCCGACGCCACGTCAATAACATCCCCTTGGTCGGGATCATAACCCATAAGTGTAACTCGTGTTCGTTTCCCCTTTTTGAACCAACTAAGGTTCATTATACCATGATTTGAACTCAATTATAGTCCATTTATATCATTAGAGGTGAGAAACATATAGCCCGAAAACATGGCAAAGCAGCTTTAAAATTTGAAAATTTTGGAAAGAGTACCAGTACTCTCTGCCCAGATTTGTCTGTTTGCCCTGTTTTTCATTTTCATTCCATTCCAAATCTTCCCACAATGATCCAATACATGTTTAATATCATTTACTACATAAAACTTGATACTTACAAGTTCTATTACATACGATTCCATCTATTTACACATCAAAATGGAATTTTTACAAAAGCTTTACAAAATAAACCATAAAAGCCACAAGTCGGCTTTCTTCATCCTTGGGGCTAGAAATGGGAGCCATCTGCGGGTGTGAACCCCGCATGTGAAATATTTTCTCACGAAGGGTGAGCTACGCTCAATAAAGTATCTCCTAAATAGGCTACTCCCTAACCTAAATGCATATGAAATGTTCGCATGCAAACAATCTACAAGCTCATACATGCCAAGCAAGAATATGCATTAAATGTTAGAATTTACAATGCCATGTGTGGAATGAGGTGAGACTCACTCATGCACATCCCCCGAGCCCTTCTCGGCTCCTCAACACATGCAAGTACCAATATCTATGAATCCGTTGTTTATGTTGCACATCAAATGACATTCACCAATCTAGGGTCTTTGTAGGGGTGGATGTTCGTGGACTTACACCAAGGGTCAGCCAACCTACACGGAATTTATGGACTTTCATCGAGGGTTCTGCGTACACCCACACACTTTATGAACCGAACGAAGGGAGTGCGTCCCCTAATCACAGTGCCTTGCACCCGAGTGATCTTCTAGTCCTTCTTTCTAACCCCAACCTTAATTACTATGTAAACCATAAAACTCGGTCAAGTCTTCAACCAAGCTTACTCAAGCCCACCCGTCATCCACCAAGTTTGGCGTTGACAACAACCATGCATCCACACTCACATAATGCGATGTTCCCATGCATATACAATATGATGCCTCATTTCAACAATGATACCATGTTCAATATGTTATGAGTGACATATGAGCTATTCCAATGCATTCCACATATCCCAAGATAAATTATATCATAAGTATATAATTCTCATAATTCTTCACGATGTCAATATATCAATATGTACATATCAACATTCTATCTAGAAACAACACCCAAGCATGTCATCACATTATCAAGCAATAACGCACTTAATTGTCAAGGCATAATGTAAATACATAGCATGCCCACAATTCACATAACTCAAGAAATTACATTAAGCAATTTCTACATACCCAATTTAAGATAGAATTTGTTCTACCCATTTCACCAAATCAACAGCAATAGGCAAGTGATACATACTTCTGTCAACCTACCAATTCCATATAAACATTCTAGGTTTGGAATAAACCTAAGAAGGAGGGAACCCTACCTCTTTATTTTCTTCCCCTTTTATAGTCTCAAAACACTTGGTCCACAACGCACCACACGGGTCTCTTTTTCCGGGTCTATTTTTGCACTGAAACGATTTAATTATGTCTAAGTTCAAGTTTAAAATATTTTTATTTTAACTTGCCTTAAATTATTTTTCAAATTTTGAAATTTTATCAAAAAATTTGGTTTTGGGTCACCCGAGACCCGATCGCCTCGTAAAACGAGAACAATCTGACTATCTCAAAATTCAACAAAATTTGAAAGGTAACTTGATTTCACAAGACAAATCCAACAGTGAGGTTCGTTCATCATCCAAGCTTTACAAAAATTCAGGTTTTAGGCCCGTACCGTAGTGGCAAATTACCGTTTAGCAATTTTTTCCAAAAAACTTCAAATTTACCCGATTTTTACATAATAGGTGCAAAAATAAGCACGTTTTTAAATTTATCAAATGCTACTTGGCATGCATCGTTCTATTCAAGTAACACATCCTGATACAAAAGATTACATATTGTTTTAAATATTAAACTAAAGTTTTTATTAAATCTTCTATAGAATCCCGCATGACCTAGAAAAGATCAAATGTCTTTTATGGTTTTTGGTGAAGGAAGATTAGCTATCAGGTCAATTTTTTATTTATCTACTTCAATTCTTTTTTCAAAGACTATATGACCTAAGACAATGCCTTGTGTAACCATGAAATGACATATTTCCGATTTAGAATAAGGTTTGTTTCTTCACATAGAATGTGTAATTTTTCATGATTTTCCAAAAATAAATGAAATGAATCACCATATACTGAAAAATCGTCCATAAAAACTTCTAGACATCGTTCTACCATATCACTAAATATACTTAGCATGCAACACTGAAAAGTAGCTAGAGCATTACATAGTCCAAAAGGCATCCTTTTGTATGCAAAAGTACCAAAAGGACATGTAAATGTAATTTTTTCTTAATCATCTATTACAATTTCAATCTTATAATAACCAAAATATCTATCTAAAAACAATAATATGCATGACCAACTATTCTTTCTAGTACTTGATCTAGGAAAGGCAATGGAAAGTGATATTTTTTGGTAAGGGAATTTAACTTTTGATAGTCAAAACACACACGCCAACCTATGACTGCACGCATAGGGACAAATTAATTTTCTTTATTCTTTATTACAGTGACACCAGATTTCTTTGGGACTACTTGTGTAAGGCTTACCCATTTACTATCAGATATAGGATAGATAATATTAGCATCTAATTGCTTAAGTACTTCAACACAGACTACTTCTTTCAAATGTGGATTCAGTCTTCTTTGCATCTAACATGATGGTTTAGCATTTTCTCTAAAGAAATAAAATGAGTGCATAGAAGTGGACTTATCTCTTTTATATCTGTTGTTGTCCATCCAATAACACTTTGGTGATTCATCAAAACTTTTGTCAATTCTTTTTCTTGGCTTCGTGATAACTTTGATGATATGATCATGGGATGAATTTCATCTTTTTCTAAAAAGACATATTTCAAATTAGTTGGAAGAGGTTTTAATTCCGATTTAGAAATTTTGATATTAGATTCTTCAGGTTTAGGTAGTTAATTTTCACTCTTTGAATTTCCTGATAATGTATCTTCATACTCAGTACCAAATATAGATTCTAATGGATATAATTCTTTTTTTAGAAAAACATTTTCAAAAAAACTTTGAGTTAATGATTCAACAAAATTTATTTCATGCACTTCATCTTCTTCTCTAGGTTGTTTTGCATTGTTAAAAACATTTGATTCCAAGGTCATGTTTCCAAATGAAAGTTTCATGATTCCATTGCTACAATTAATTACTGCATTTGATGTAGCTAGAATGGTCGACCTAAAATAACAGGTATGTATGCAGATGCATAAAAAATTAGTTCTGTATCTAATACGATAAAATCTGTTGAAAAATAAAATTGATCAACTTGGATAATAACATCTTCCACAATCCCTCGTGAAGTTTTTATCGATCTATCTGCTAATTGTAGTGTAACATTGGTAGGTTTCAGCTCACTTAATCCTAATTGTGTATACACCAAATATAACATTAAATTACAACTGGCTCCAAGATCTAGCAGAGCTTGTTCAATTCAAAAATTTTCAATGAGGCATGAGACTGTAGGACTACCTAGATTTTTTTACTTAAGAAGAGTGTTATGTTGTATTATAGTACTAACTTGTTCAGTTAGAAAAGCTTTCTTTGGTACATTAGTTTTTCTTTTTATCGTACGTAGATCTTTCAAAAATTTAGCATAAGCTGGTACTTGTTTTATTGCATCCAACAATGAAATATTAATTTTTACTTGTTTAAACAAGTCATACATGTCAGATTAATCTTTTACAGATGAGGACTTCTTAACTCTTTGACGAAAAGGTAAAGGCATAGGACATGGATGATCTTTCTCATTTTGTTTTTCTGGTTGTTTTTCAGTTAAAGGTTAAGATTCAAGTGGCTCATTTATTGACTTACCTATTTTTTTTTGTAATCTTAGGTTTAATAGTCTTATCAATCACTTTACCACTTCTTAGTGTTGTGATTGCTTGTACTTGACTTGGCGAAGGTTCAAAGGACGCAAAATTAGTTTGACTCTTACTTTGTGGAAGTTTAGGCTGAGATGAGAATTTTTCATTTTCTGACATACTGAGAGACTGAGTCAACTTAGCTAGATGACTCTTAATATCTTCAATACTTTTAAAATCATTAAAAGCTTGAGTTGTTTGAGTATTAAAACTTATTTGACTTTGAATAAAATAATTCATAGTATCTTCTAGAGTTCTTCTATGTGGGAGTTGATAGGGTTGATACTGTTGTTGATTTTATGGTTTTGGTGAACCTTGTGTTTGATTTATAGGTTGTATATTTCTCCAACTAAAATTCGGATAATTCCTCCATCCTTGATTGTAGGTTTCAGAATATGGATTTGGATAAAGTTTATTATAAGTTGGAACAACATTAGATTGTTCAATTAAGACTTCTTTAAATACGGGTATAGTTGGATATTCTCCAGTAGGATGTCTTGACAACGCATAAATTTCACATATTTGGTCAGTATAAGAAACTACAGCTACTAAGATAGATTAGCCAATTTAGCTCTTTAATCATCTTCTTTCAATATATATATATATATATATATATATATATTTCAGATGTAGATGGCTTAGTTTCAACTATATTTGAAGAAGTTGAGCCCCACTTTGGTAACTCTAAGAAATGGTATCAAAAAATTAAAATGCTTCTTTAGAATTTTTATTCATAAATTCTCCTTGGGCCATCATTTTAACAAATTGTCTCATTGCTGAAGGCAGAGCATCATAAAAATACCAACTAAAGTCCAGTTTTCAAATGCATAATGTGGACAAGCTTGGAGAAGATCTTTAAATCTTTCCCAACATTGATAAAAAAATTCTCCTACTTTTACAAAAAAATTCATTATTTAACGTCTTAATGTATTAGTATGAGCACAGGAAAAAATATTTTTAAAAACTCAGTTTGCAAGGTTTGTCAATTTGTGATATAATTAGCTCTTAAAGCATTAAGCCATTGTTTAGCTTTATCACTCAATGATAAAGGAAAAATTTGTTTGAGTCAATTTAGAATTATCTTGTAGAGTTCCATAGACTTCCTCAAATTCTTTCATATGAATATAATGGTTTTTAGTTTCTAAACCATAGAACTGAGGTCATAACTGTATTATTCTAGGCTTAATATTAATATTTGGAGTGTGCATTGAAAAAACAAAACATGATAGGACTTTAGTTCGTGTAGGATGTAAATATTCTTTTAGAGGTCGGACATTTTGAACTACTTCTTGCTCTCTAGGATTTTCTGCCCTAGGTACGTTTTGGGTCCTACTTAATTCAAAAGATTCTTGTGTAGATGAAGATGATGAAGACGAGGGAGATGATTGATTTACCGAACCTACTGATGAATGAACAGACATATACTATTAAGAGTAAACACATAGTTTATAAACATATAATACAAGAAAATAACTTTCCTATTATATTTGATTTCGAATTACCGTAACTCTCCGACAATGATACCAAAAACTTGATTCATTCTTATTTTAGTGATCTGAATTATATTATACACCCAAGTATAAATGGTCGAATTGTCAAGTGGTCCAATTAATAATTAGGAAATAAAATAAAAACAGTGAAGTTATTGTTTTAACAGAGTAACATGAGATAGCTTGTGATGTGGGCTTAGTTTGATAACTAGTCTAAAAATTTGTATGTAGATAGATTTCTTAAAGACAATAATAAAAAGTACCTTTCAGTTTAAGGATCCCATATGCTTCATATTGATTAAATACTGAAAATACCACCTTACAACAATTAACTTTTCCTGTCTCTTGGAAAGTCAATTGGTAGGTCCGATGTATATTAAATTATACCACAACAACTTCTTAGGTTTACTGGTGGTATTCTTAAAATATAACACAACTACTTCTTAGGTTTATGGCTTATTTTTGGGATCCCAAGTTTATGACTCATTTTTGGGAGAGTTTTCAGTGGGCAATGGGAACAAAGTTGATGATGAGCACAACTTTTCATCCCTAGATGGACGGTCAGTCGGAGAGAACTATCCAGACTTTAGAGGACATGCTACAGACATGCGTCCTAGATCTCAAGAATAGTTGGGAAAAACACGTACCCTTAGTGGAGTTCGCCTACAACCATAGTTATCAGGCGAGCATACAGAGTAACCCCTATGAGACACTTTATGGGAGGCCTTAGCGTTCTCCATTTTCTAGGACGGATGTTGGAGAGAGGCCCTCTACGATTCTAGATTTGGTTAGAGACACCTTAGAGAAGGTGGACTTGATACAAAAGCACCTTCTCACGACTCAGAGCTGGTAGAAGAGTTATGCCGACAGACGATGACGACGACCTCTGGAGTTCGAGGTGGGTGACTTGATCTAAAATGTGTACACTCAAGTGCAGGCAGTCAAGTTGTAGTAATAATCGGGTTTGAATCCGGAGTCGAATCCACAGGGAACTAGTAGTTTTGGTGTTTCAAAGTAAATGGTAATAGAGACCAATTGATTGTATCCTTTGAGATTTTTAAGTTGTGGATGGTGGATGATTTCTTGAACAGAATATTGAATTCTTCCTAAGAAATTTTATAGACAAAATATAAGATAAATTCAAATGGCAGAAAAGTCACTCTTTATAGTTCGAGGATCGGGACATGTGGTCAATTATTCGATGTATTATATTTTTGTTTGATAACTCAATTAACTCCCGTGTCAACAGCAAGTTAATCGGAACATGAAGATGGATTGTGAGAATTAATATCATGGTTCCAATGTCTTATACAAATCTACAAGAATTATTTGCACCGAGAGTCATCGCATCCACAAACAAATAAGTGTTACCACGTTACATCCAACCACAATTTTAATATTTAATTCTTTTAAATAAGCTCCTTAATGGGAATGATTAAAGGGTAGTCATGAAAATCTAGCGGGGGTACTTGCCTTGAAACGAGGAGTTTTTCTATGCAAGAGTCATCCATGTCATAGAAAGACTTTCGATTATACAAAGTACCTTAGCTTTGCTAGATGCAATCAATCATCCAATAAGTAAGGGGATGTAAACGTTAAGCATTAGAACAAAGCATCATATAACTTTCGGATAATCAATACATACCCTTCACCTCTTGCTAAAGAGTGAATGAGAAACTACTCACTCTTCATAGCTTTGGTAAAGCTATAAAAGTGAGTGATGCTCATCCCTCTAAGTAGAGGACTTCTCAAAGTAAAGGTACAATTAACAAGGAGCTAATCTTCAACGAAGAACGAGTGAATCAAATTCCACCCTTCATGGCTTTGGTAAAGCTCTAGAAAGGTGGAAGAGTTTCACTCCTCTAAGCAAGAAGGGAGCTCAAATAATGAAAGTGCATGACGTAAATAAAAGCATATATGTAAGAACATAAATATAAAGACTAAAAGTAAATAGAGACATAAATGTAAGGACTTGAATTTTAAAAAAAAAGCATAAATGTAAAGACTTGAAGTAATTAAAGAAACTACAACTCTTATGTAAGTGTAAATGTAAACATTAATGTAAAGAAAAATGAGTGGGAATCTAAACTCCCCACTTCTTCTAGCAAAGAGAAAGACTAAGATAAGAATTGAAATAGATTTATGTGATGAATCCCTAAAAAATGGTTCCACCCATGAGTCCCACCTTTCTCTCCACAAAACCAAGTGTATTTACAGGCAAGGAGAAGGCAGAGAGAGGGGTAAAAGAATAGAGTTGGGCGTCAAAGTTAAAGTGAAACACCAACCACTCTGCAGGCAGTCTGTCAATACCGTTCGAACGGTAAATGGCGTTCGAACGGGTTCTTTGTCTTTGTCCTCTACCGTTCAAACGTTAGATGGATTCAGTGCCTACCAATTATGTCAGAAGACACGCGGTTCTCTATAGAAAATCTTCCTCCAAGTCTTTGTGCAAATTTCCCTCCAGGTCCTTGTAGAATCTGACTGCCCTTTCCAATAATTCCAGGGGCGTTCGAACGGTGGTTGCCGTTCGAACGTGGCACTCAAGTGCCTGGGCCTTCTGACTGCAAGTTTGCAACATGCCATGTCTTTAGTCAGTCTGATCTTGTCATTGCTCCAGTGGATGTTCGAACGTTGATGACTGTTCGAACGTAGTACTCAAGTCTCCAGGGCATTGGGTCTTGCCTGCACCACAGATTATAATAGCTGGCCTGGTTTTTCATTACCGTTCGAACGGTATTTAACGTTCGCACGTTGCTTTCTACAATTTGTTCCTTCATGTGCCGTGGTTTCTTTCAAAGGTACTGTTTGTTGCCTTTGAACCCTTGTTCACTTTAAGACTTGAAACATCATCACTTAAACTACACCAAAGCACTATTAGTCCAAAACGGGGCATAAGAGTATGCTATATTTAAGTATTAATCAGTGGGAGATTATGTTTTCTTGAAGGTGATGCCTAAGAGAGGAATGGTCAGGTTCGACAAGCGAAAAAAACTGTCGCCGAGGTATATTGGGCCTTTCGAGGTACTTGAGAGGGTTGGCACAATTGCTTACCGGTTGGCGCTGCCGCCAAATTTATCGGGGGTTCATGCAGTGTTTCATGGTTCTATACTCCGGAAGTATACTCCAGATCCGATACATGTGGTGGATTGGAGTGAGTTGATTGTTGATGCGGATGGTACCTACAAGGAGGGACCGGTGCATATCATGGATACCCGAGAGCAGGTTTTGCTAGCCAAGACCATGAAGATAGTGAAGGTGATGTATCAACATCGAGGACTGGATAAGGCGACATCAGAGCGTGAGGACACTATATGTACTAATTATCCTTTCTTATTCAAGGATGGAGGTACATTCTTATTATCATTTAGTATTACATGAATGTTCAATATGCATGTGGTTGAATGTGTATGTGTGTGTAAATTTTGGGGTCGAAATTCTTTTAAGGGGGGAGGAATGTAAAACCCAAAAAAAATTAAACTTTTTATAAGAAAAGGCAAAAAAGTAAATTGCCACTACAGTGTGGGTTGAGAACCCCTATTTTTCTAGAGCTTAGATGACGAAACAGACCTCACCGTTGGATTCGTCTCGCGAAATTTAGTTACCTAGACAAATTTCATTGGATTTAGATAGTCAAATTTTATACGTTTTACGAGGCAGTCTGGTCTCGAGTGACCCAAAAATAAAATTTTTAATAAAATTTTGAAATTTGTAAAATAATTTAAAGCAATTTGAAATATATTTGAACTTGAATCAGAGAGAAATTTAATCGTTTCAAGGAAAAAATGGACCCGAAAAATGGGGGCGTGTGGCGTGACATGGACCAAGTGTTAAAGTGTATAAAAGAGAATAAAAATCTGATTTTTTTGACAAAAAAATCTTCTGATTCCAATGTGTTAACATATGAGGAAGAAGAGTAGGAAATGAGAGAAAAAAGAGAGATTTCCAGGCTTCTCATTACGATCTACGGAGCTCCATCACTCAAATCAACTCGAGCCAAGAATTAAAGTCAATCTCCTTGCAAGGGCAACACTTACGTACCAAAAATAGCGAATTTCACCAAAGTTTCCAATACTGAAATTTGGAGAAATCAAGGTTTGGGCTCGGGGGTGTATTCTTGGAGCTTACCAACGTTTTTTTACGCTTCAAGAGGTTAGATTTCATCCTACTTAGGTTTATTTCAAACCTAGGATGATTGTATGGGTGTGTGTGCTTGGTTTGATCAAACATCATTCTTAGTGGATGATACTTGGGCTCAGAAAAAATAAGATTGAAGATTCGACTGAGTTGCATAGTTTGCATGAAAAACTTGTATCGGATAAAGCAAGCAGGGCTAGATTCTCCCTTGGGTGCAAGCAATGATTACTTGGTTCATACACTACCCTATGGTGAAATTCCAAAAAAGTGTATCGGTGTGCGGAACCAACGGTGAGAAGCCAAAACTCCGCTACCCAACAAAGACACATGATTTTGTTTTATAAAATAGTCATTCGATGTGTAACATCCAACAAAGATACATGATTTTATTTTTTAATAAAGATATATGATTTTTATTCCAAAAGAATTATTGGATGTATTTCATCAATGACGGATTTATACACATTGGCGT
>JAHQCQ010008182.1:0-18283 GCA_023539305.1 Ilex asprella | reverse complement strand
CCATGACTCACTAAGGCAACTAATTTGGTCGTGTCAATTTAACTCAAACAACAAAAGAGTTAGGTCACCAAGTAGGCAAATACATGAAAAACCAAAAGCATTGCAACCAGACACACTAACGACTCAATGACCAAAACCCAACAGAAAACACAAATCACTGGGCCAGCAGATATTACCCAACCACTCATTATCCAATCAACTCAAGAACCCAAACAAACCCATGTATATCACCCACCAAACACCCATGAATCATCATAGACCTCAATCTTCAAAAGCTGAGTTCACTCGGAGTTTTGGAGTCCATAAGTCGCAGTTCAAGTCAAGTGGGTGTGCCTCTATAGTCTTAATTTATACAGTGAATGTCGTTCTCTCTCTGTACTTGATGGAGGGAGGGAGGAGAATTTAGAACAATCCTGACCCTAATTCAAATACTAAATTGTCTTCACTAAAACACCCTTTGTCATTGCAGATCTGTTAAGATCTATATCAGTAAAGATCTAAATATGTTCGTCAAACTCAGATCCAGACCTGTTCGTCAAACAGAGGGTGAACGAAAACAGATCTGGTCTTCAGTGTGTGTTTTTGGTTCAGTCCAGAGAGTTCGAGAAAGAGAGAGAAACATAATTATAGAGATAGAGAGAGCGATGAGAAAGTTACCTCAAGAAGAAGATGTGTTCTTCGTTTTGTCCAACAATGTCGTCTTCTTCGTCAACTCTGTGAAGAAGCTCTCACCCACAGATGCAGCGATGAACAATGTCGTCTTTTTTCGTCGCTGGACAAAACATGGAGGAAAGAGAAAAGGGCAAATACGTCTTGAGGGAGGGTAACCTATTGGCTGGGTTTGTAACCCAGGGGGGCTAGGTTATTTTACATCGGTGTATGGGGGTTACCAGTCCACTGTAGCACCGGGTCAAGTAGTAACTCGGGATTTGTAGCCGACCTAAAAAATGAGTTCCCAAGCAAGAGTTAAATGGGTCCCACTCCATTTTTATCCTATCCAACTAGTGGATAACCTCCTTTAACCCATTATCCAAACACCTCCTATAGTAAGTCTGCCTCTAGGGCTTAAACCAACCCCTCTCTGTCTCTCTCTCTTTCTCTCCCTGAAAACCCTATACCCCTACCTCTCTCTCTCTCTAAATGAAGCTTGCTCTATCTACCTTGTTGAACCCACATTCCAAATTTGCTTATCAAAAGGCCTTCAGGCTTTTCTTTAGCTCAACATCCACTCAAACTCTCTCTTCACCTAAATGGCCTCAAACACTTTACGGTAGAATCTCACCAGTGGGTGACCCTAATATTTCCATTATGCCAATACTCGATCAGTGGGTCAGAGAAAGAAAGGAAGTCCAAAGAGAAGAGCTTCAATGGATCATCAAAGAGTTGAAATTCAACAGACGGTACAACCACGCTCTTGAGGTTAGTCATTTCCCTTTTTATCTCTCGTGGTTAATAAAATTATCACTTTGGTCATTTGTACTAGAGTTTCTAAGTTATGGTTTGTTAATTTAGTGTAAAAAAATGGTTTATTTGCGAATAAACGTTGGCTTTTAGGAAAAAAAAAAGGTTGCTCTCTGCTAACCCTCCCCAGACCTCGCAATGGCAGAACAGGAGCCTCCTACACTGGTACACTTTTTTTAAGAGTAAATTAAGCAGATGGGTTTTCAAAAATTAACAATTTGGATGCAACTTTGGTATAATTCCTCAATGATTTTCTATACAATTTGTGTTGAGTTTTTGTTATTTTTCGCAAATGAGTTCTCGAGAATCAGCTGCATATATCAATATTGAATGTAACTTAATAGAACCTTGAACTTCCAAATTGAAATCTTATGGTAGATAAACATGGAGATGATATGTATCACATATGTATGTATCAAGGTGTGTGGTATTTTTTGTTTCATTTTGGGTGTTTATATCTGGTTCTGACACATATTGGCTTTTGTTTTACAATTTCTATTGGATTTTGTTGCTGAAGGAAAGGGAATCAACGAAAAATTCACAAGTGCAGTCAAATGGCAATAGTGCAGATAAAAGGTGCTCTGGAATTTTGTTGTTTGCTTTATTGGGTAGCTTTAGGGAGGACCTCCTCCTAGATTCCTTCCTAGACCTCTTCATTAGACTTTTTCTTAGTTTTGTGAAGAAATAACTCATGGCCAATGAGTAATCCCTTATTCTCTAGTTAGGGTATGGTTTTCATCATTGTAAATTGAATAGTTTATGAATGCAATTATTTCTTTATGGTTCTAGAATGATTTTTATTAAAGTAATGTACTCTATAAACTTATTTAATTATTCATTAACAAGATTGAGTTCTTGGTATGGGTATGTCTAGGGATTATTGACTTTAGGGATTCGTTTGCCACGACCAACATTGCAGTGATGGTCTGCTGATCCGTTGCATAAAATCTCTGAAGTCATTATATAATGTCGTGAGTCTAATCCCTGAATTCTGTTTCCGTTGTTCTTTGCAGGTGTCATAGTGGATGACCGAAAAAAGATACATTCCCCTCATGAAAGGTGACATTGCCAACCGGCTAAATTTGATTTGTAGAGTGCATGGGTTAGAACAAGCTGAAAAATATTTTGAAAACATACCGCAAATATTAAAAGGCTCTGAAGTTTATTCGGTTCTTCTGAATTGTTATGCCCATGACAAAGCGGTGGAAAAATCGGAGACCTTCATGCAGAAATTAAGGGATATGGGGTATGCAAGGACACCATGGAGCTACAATATTATGATGAATTTATATTATCAAATGAAAAGTTGGGAGAAATTAGACACTCTGGTGCATGAAATGGAAGACAAGGGCATCTATTTTGACCACTACACATATGGTATTCGTCTAAGCGCATATGCTGATGCTTCTGATATTGAAGGAATGGATAACATTGTCACAAAATGGAATCTGATGATGCACAAATTTGGCTTTGTACACCAATAGTCAAGTAATTTAGAAATTAAAGGCAATAATTAAAGAGTGAGACAGAAATTATAGTGGTTCGGCCAATGTGGCCTACGTCCACTTTGGATTGGAAAAGGGTTGCCGGTATTTTATTGATTCCGGTGAGTAATGAGAACGGAGAGTTACAGAATGGAGAGGAGGGGGAGTTTTAGGCTCTGTAGAATGTCTTTTTTCTCCCCTTTCAAGCATTGGTGGGGCTTACATTTTATAGTCGGTTTCCAACAGAATGGAGCTACTAAGTGGTAACTATTCAGCTATTCTGGTGAAATTTACAGATTCTCCTCAACGGGTGTGGCTGTTGAGGAGCTCTCCATAAGACCCGGTCAACGTTGACTGCTTCCAAGGTGGTAGAGAAGGTGAGGGGTCTTGAGTTCTCTCTGGATCTTATAGCTAAGCTGAGGTAGCTCCCTGGCGAGCTTGATTTGGCTTGGATCTCATTTGGCCTGCTGGGTCTTCATAAGTTTGAGTCTTTAATTGCAACTGGGCTTCAGTATGGTTTTGGGCCTTTTGGGCTTGATCCATTATTTGTCCCCCAATGCCCCGTGTCCTAGGGAACTTGGAGAAGGGGGCATTTTCTTGAATCTTGAGTTCTTGGTGGTTGTAGACTTCCTCTGCTAGATAACTCTTCCCTTCCAAGATATCTTTTTTGCTTCAATGAACACCTCAAGTCTTTGTATTTTTGCCTGGATTTTTTTTTTCAAACTTCAAGGGACCAAAACACCTGTTTCTGGACCTTTTTTGGACTTTTTCTGCAAGGCTCATTGCCTTAGGCAATGAGTTTTATTCTCCTCATTGAGAGCTTCAATTTGGTATATAATAAGCCCAGTTTTGAGCACCTTGGGCGAGCGTAGTGCTGCTTGGGCGCCTAGGAAGGAGTTCTGGGTGCCTAGAGTGGACCTCTGGGTGCTAGGGAGGGTCTGGGCGCCTGGAGGTGATGCTTGGGCACCTAGGAGAGATGCCTAAGCACTTAGGAAAGAGATCTGGGCGCCTGAGATGGAGATCTGGGAGCCTGGAGTGGACCTCTAGGCCCTAGGGAAGGTCTGGGCGCCTGGAGGAGATGTCTGGGTGCCCGAGGGAGATGCCTAGGAGTCTGGAGTGGAGATCTGGGTGCCTGGAATGGCCTGGACGCTTGATGAAGAGGTCTGGGCGCCTGACATGATGGTCTGGACTCCTGGAATGGCCTGGGCGCCCAGTCTAAGCGCCTGGAGGTCCTCGTAAGACTTCTGATTGTCCTCATCAGTTATCTCCTCGTTGCTCTCGACCTCTGTTGGTGTTAGCTCAGCAACGAAATCCACTAGGGCTTGTGCTTTGAAGGCTGCCCTTGGTTGGTACTGGATATTAAACTCACCAAGCTCTACTGCCTACTTAAAGAGTCTCCAAGACACGTCCGGCTTTCCTATGACTCTTTTCAGAAGTTGATCTTGTGATGACAACAATATTGTAACTCTGAAAGTAGTGTCGTGGGCATCTCGGTGTTGTGATCAGGGCGAGTGCCAGTTTTGCCAGTTTTTCTAATCCTGAATACTTGACCTCTGTTCCCTGACATGCTCTGCTCACATAGTAGATAGGCTTCTGTGCTCCGTCATCGTTCATGTTAAGTGCTGCAATTCTTCTATTGAGGCACTTTGGGCAAGCATGAGACCTTTTGGGGATCTTGGGCGAGCCTAGGACCTGGTGAGTTCCCTTCAACAAACTCCACTGATAGGGCGTCATGGTGGGCGAGCAGGCAGTGTTCTGGACAAGCTGGAGGTATTTTTGGGTGCTTGAAAGGTGTCGGGGAGCCTGAGATGGCCTGGGCGCTAAAGGGAGTGGTCTGGCGCCTTTGGGAGCTGGCTGGGCGCCTTTCTGAGCACCAGAGGGAGTCTGGGCGCCCAAGGAGGCTAGCTGGGTGCCACTCTGCTGGTTACGTATTGGGCAAGCAAAGCTTTGGGCGCTCCTTTGGTACTGGGCGCTGAGCAGACTACTTCGGTGCTGGGCGCCTATCTAGGCGCTGTTGTGCGCAAACCTGCTTGTCAAGCATCCCGCTGTGCAAGGCCACTTGGGTGAGCATTGTATTGTGCTGCGCTGGGCATCTTTGGTGAAGCACTGCTTGAGAGGCATTTTGCTGATCGCGACGGTGCGGCACTATTTGAGGACAAGTGTAGGCAAGCCTTGTGCTAGTTATTAAGTGCAGAGGTGTAGTGGCAACGAGCAGGCGGTGCCGAATGGATGAGACCTGATTGTTAATATTCAATCTAATGGTAGTCCCAGAGGTTGTAGACGACCTGAGTTTCAAGATCCTACCTAGAAATGTCAAAAATACTGTTATTTTAAACATTAAAATTTTTACATAATTACTTGGAGAGAGGTAGGTTGGTTGCATGAGAGCAAAGGCAGCTTAAGGATTGCTCTTGAGTGAGCTTCACCTCTTGAGACTGAGCTTTCGGTAACCCATGAGAGGGTCCTTAAACTTGAGGTATAGGCTGCCTGTTTGAGAATAGAGCAGAGGCTAAGCTTTTGGCGATCCGTGAGAGAGCTGTTAAGCTGGTTATGAGGGCTGCCTGTTTGAGAGCAGTACAGAGGTAGGTTGCCTGTTTGAGAACAGTGCAGAGATAGGCTGCCTGCTTAAGAGCGGTGCAGAGATAGGCTGCCTGTTTGAGAATAGTGCAGAGATAGGCTACCTACTTAAGAGGAGTGCAGAGGTAGAATGCATGTTTGAAAATAGTGCAGAGGTAGGTTGCCTGTTTGAGAACAGTGTAGAGATAGGCTGCCTACTTAAGAGCAGTGCAGAGATGTAGGCTACCTGTTTGAGAACAGTGCGGAGGTAGACTGCCTGTTTGAGAACAGTGCAGAGATAGGTTGTCTGCTTAAGAGCAGTGCAGAGATGTAGGCTACCTGTTTGAGAACAGTGCAGAGATAGGCTGTCCGTTTGAGAACAGTGTAGAGATGTAGGCTGCCTGTTTGAGAACAATGCAGAGATAAGCTGCCTGTTTAAGAACAGTGCAGAGATAGGTTGCTTGTTTGAGAACACTGTAGAGATGAAGGCTGCCTGTTTGAGAACAGTGCAGAGGTAGACTGCCTGTTTGAGAATAGTGCAGAGACAAGTCAAGCTCTTGGCGATCTCCGAGATGATTCAACTTGCCTGGACCTGTTGATATCCTCAACATTCATATGTTTTTAAACTTTTGAGGAAGCAGATAGTTTGCCACGTTAGGTACGAAGGGTGTGTCGATTCGTAAATCAAGGTAGTCCACTGTCTCGGGTCCTTAGACCTTCATGGCGTTGAGGACATTACCTAGTTGATTTTGCACCTCTTTTATTTTTTCGTCCCAGTGGTGGGGAGCTTATTTGGAATGGCTTCCGTGCTCATGTTTTGATTTTCACCATCATCCTCTTGGAAATGAGGGTCTCCACCATGAGGAACAGGAGCTAGAGGAGGAGGTGGAGGTCCCTTATGGTGGGCTTCCTTGTGTGGGGTGCCCAAGTCATCCACATAAAGGTTCCAGAGGGATAGAGATGAGGGCAAAAGTCGGGGCGCCATGGCGGAACACCAAGCTGGGCGCCAGAAGAGGCTTGGGCGTCAAGCATGGGTACTTGGGTGTCATGTTGGGAGCCAGGAGAGGCTTGGGCGCCAAACATGGGTGCTTAGGTGCCATGCTGGGCTCCAGGAGAGGCTTGGGCTGCAGGCATGGGTGCTTGAGTGCCATGCTAGGCGCCAGGAGAGGCTTGGGCGCCAGACATGGGTGCTTGGGCGCCAGGCATAGGTGCTTGGGTGCCATGCTGGGCGCCAAGAGAGGCTTGGACGCCAGGCATGGGTGCTTGGGTGCCATGCTGGGCGCCAGGAGAGGCTTGGGTGCCAAGCATGGGTGCTTTGGCGCTAGGCTTGGCGCCAGGAGGTGCCTGGGTGCCATGTTGAGCGCTAGGAGAGGCATGGGTACCTGTGCTGTCCTGGGCGTCTAGCTTGGATGCCAAGGTGTACTCCCTAGGCGTTTGGATGTCATCGTCGGGCGTTTGGGTGTCTTCACCTGGTGTTTGATTGTTTTGAGTGTCTAAAGTGTGGAATGCTCTTTTGGGGCTCCTCCTTGTCCGGCGAGCATGAGTTGGAGGATTTGCTGATTTTGTACCACAAGCTACCGCATAGTCTCCAACATTTGTTGCGTATTCGGGACAGGATTGGCTGGTGGAGGAGCAACCTCTTCCTCTTGTGCTGGATTGTTTTCAGGGGGAGTCATTGATCTGATGGTGATTGCAACAGATTCAACAAAGAAAGTGTTTAGGTGAGAATTTTGTCGTTCCCACAGACAGCGCCAAACTGATGATGCACAAATTTGGCTTTGCACACCAGTAGTCAAGTAATTTAAAAATTAAAGGCAATAATTAAAGGCAATAATTAAAGACTGAAATAGAAATTATAGTGGTTCGGCCAATGTGGCCTACGTCTACTTTAGAATGGCAAAGGGTTGCCGGTATTTTATTGATTCCGGTGAGTAATGAGAACGGAGGGTTACAGAATGGAGAGGAGGAGGAGTTTTAGGCTCTGTAAAGTATCTTTTTTCTCCGCTTTCAAGCATTGGTGGGACTTACATTTTATAGTCGGTCTCCAACAGAATGGAGCTACTAAGTGGTAACTACTCAGCTATTCTGGTGGAATTTGCAGATTCTCCTCAACGGGTGTGGCCGTTGAGGAGCTCTCCACAAGACCCGGTCAACGTTAACTACTTCCAAGGTGGTAGAGAAGGTGAGGGGTCTTGAGTGCTCTCTGGATCTTGTAGCTAAGCTGAGGTAGCTCTCTGGTGAGCTTGATTTGGCTTGGATCTCATTTGGCCTGCTGGGTCTTCATAAGTTTGAGCATTTAATTGCAACTGGGCTTTAGTATGATTTTGGGCCTTTTGGGCTTGACCCATCAGAATCTGATCATCGCGTAACTTCGGACTATTATACTTATGTTGTTGTGGCAGATGGGTACTTGAAAGTTGGTTTAGTGGATAAAGCTTTGACAATGTTGAGTAAATCGGAGGGACTGATGATTTCAACCAAGAAAAGGAATGTTGCATTTTATTGTCTCCTCAGACTGTATGCATGCACCGGGAAAAAAAAAGATGAATTGCACCGGATCTAGAATCTGTACAAGAAGGAGAAAATTTTTAATAAGGGTTATATGATGATGATGAGCTCACTATTGAAGTTTAATGCCATTGAAGATGAGGAGAAGATTTTTTAGGAATGGGAATTGAGGGGCTTAACCTATGATTTTCGGATTCCGAACTACTTGATTGATGTTTATTGTAGAAATGGTCTCTTAGGGAAGGTTGAATCCCTTTGAGAAAGAGGGATAGCCAACGGGGGCAATCCTTCTGCTAATACATGGTGCTCATTTGCTGGTGGGTATATTGAAAATAATCAAGTTCCAAATGTCGTGGAAGCTTTGAAGAAAGCAATTTTGATTTGTTCATCTAATTGGACTTTGTTGATCTGTTTGGAATTTTGGAAAGGCGGGGAGATGTGGAAGAAGCAAAGGAATTTATAGAGCAACTGAAAACACACAAAATTTTCTCAGCAGCTGTTCACAACAGATTGCTAAGTTTTATTAGCGTTAGAAAGACACGTAATGGGTTGTTGTTCTATAGCAACGATCCATTAGCGTTGTTCTATGCCAATAACAATGACCCATTAGCATTGTTCTATGCCAATAACAACGACCCATTAGTGATGTTCTATGCCAATAAGTTTTATTAGCGTTGTTCATTGCCAATAACAACGACCCATTAGCGTTGTTCTATGCCAATAAGTTTTATTAGCGTTGTTCTATGCCAATAACAACGACCCATTAGCGATGTTCTATGCCAATAAGTTTTATTAGCGTTGTTCATGTTAGGTTTTTAGATTTTGTTATTTGAATAAGTCTTTGTTGTGTCCTAGTTTTTAGGAGTCAGGTGCTTGACCAAGTTTATAGGAGTCTTAGTAGTGGAATCCGTAGTGGGATAGTTTGTTTTGTTTCAGTTCCTAATTTTGTGGTATGCTAGTTCATGTTATCTCTATTTAAGTGTTTGAGTCTAATGAATAAATTCACTTCAGTTCCTAATTTCTCTGTTTTTCTCTCTTAAAACTGTAACAGTGGTATTAGAGCCTTCTTAAAAACAGGAGACGTAGAAATTGTTGAAAGCTGTAGCTTTTATCTACTTCCTTTTGCTTTTTCTGGGCAATAGCAGCTCTCTTTCAATGGCGTCAGAGCAATTTGTGCAACCTGCTATACCTAGATTTGATGGTCATTATGATCATTGGAGCATCCTAATGGAAAACCTCTTGAGGTCCAAAGAGTATTGACATCTCATTGAGGTTGGATATACAGAACTGGCAGAGTCTAGCACTTTGACGGACGCTCAGAAAGTGAAGCTGGAGGAACTTAAATTGAAGGACTTGAAGGTAAAGAACTACCTATTCCAGGCCATTGATCACACAATCCTGGAGACCATACTCACCAAAGATACATCAAAACAAATCTGGGAAGCAATGAAGCAAAAGTATCGAGGCAATGCAAAGGTGAAACGATCTCAACTTCAAGCACTTCGTTCGCAATTAGAGACTCTTCGCATGCAGCCGACAGAGTCAGTAGAGGAATATTTCTCCACAACTATGTCTATTGTGAACAAGATGAGATCATGTGGAGAAAAGATGGAAGAAATAATTGTGGTTGAGAAGATTCTTCGATCAATGATGAAAAAGTACGATTACGTGGTCTGCTCAATTGAGTAATCGAAGGATCTTGATGTCCTTTTGATTGAAGAATTGATGAGTTCGCTGACTGTCCATGAGCAGCGAATTAATCAACATGAAGTAGTGGAGCAAGCATTGCAGGTGCAATACTCGTCCAACAACCCATCTTTGCAACAGAAAGGTTTCGGGAATGGAAAGGGAGGAAGCAATACCAAAAACAAAAATCAAGGCAGCAGTAAGGACGGGATGATCAGCACAATGATGACCATGAATCAAAAGCGTTTGATAAATCCAAAGTCAAATGCTTTAGATGCAACAGGTTCGGCCAGTACTGTTCTGAATGCAGGACAAAGATGCACAAAGGAAAGGGAGCCAAATCAAATTTTGCAGAGGAGGAAGAAATTTCTCTTCTAATGGCGTGCCATGTAGCTGAGGAGTCCCGTGAAAACTTGTGGTACTTGGACACAGGATCAAGTAATCACATGTGTGGGAACAAGTCCATATTCTCTGAATTAGACGAGTCCTACTGTTCGTCTGTCAAATTCGGAGATGGTTCGACTATCTCTGTTATGGGGAAGGGCAACATTCAAATCCAGACATCCATAAAAACACATCAGGCAATTTCAAATGTGTTTTATGTACCAGGTTTGAAAAGTAATCTATTGAGCGTGGGTCAACTTCAAGAAAAGGGTTATGAGATCATCATTAAGGATGGAGTGTGCCATATTCAAGATCCAAAGAAGGGCCTAATCACTCAGGTTTGTATGACAGCAAATCGAATGTTTCCTTTATCTATACAGAGTGCTATACTTTCTTGTTTTGCTGCTGTGGTGAAAGATGTAGCTTGGCTGTGGCACTTTCGCTACAGTCATTTGAACTTCTCTGGTTTAAAGCTACTTCAACAAAAGAATATGGTGACTAGCCTTCCAGAAATTGTGCATCCTTCGGATGTTTGTGAAGATTGTATAATTGGGAAACAACATCAGGAGCCTTTCCCGAAAGGAGATGCATGGAGAACAAATAAGGTGTTGGAGCTGGTGCATTCCAATATATGTGGTCCCATTAATCCTTCTTCCAACGGTAATAAGAGATACTTTATTACCTTTATTGATGACTTTAGTTGCAAAACATGGGTCTATTTGCTGCAGGAAAAGTCTGAAGCTTTCTTGGCGTTCAAAAATTTTAAGGCCCTTGTTGAGAAGGAAGTTGGGCAGCCAATCAAAATTTTACGAACAGATCGTGGAGGAGAATTCACCTCACAGGAATTTGGAAATTTCTGTGAGATACAAGGAATCAAAAGGCAGCTCACAACTTCATACTCACCACAAAAAAATGGTGTTGCGGAGAGGAAAAATCGTACGATCTTAAACATGGTGCGGAGTATGTTGAATAGGTCGACCCTTTCTAAGAGATTCTGGCCCGAGGCAATCTTGTGGAGTATTCATCTCTTGAAGAGAAGTCCTACTCTTGCTGTCCGGAATAGAACACCTGAAGAAGCATGGAGTGGTAGAAGACCGAGTGTGGACCACTTGCGGATTTTTGGGTGTATTGCATACGCTCATGTTCCAGATGATAAGAGGAAGAAGCTTGATGACAAAGGGAAAAAGTGTGTTTTTCTTGGGGTCAGTGAGCAGTCCAAGGCATATAAGTTGTTCAATCCAGTCACTCGTAAAATTATCATCAGTCGGGATGTTATTTTTTATGAAGAAAAGATATGGACAGAAGCTGATAATACCACCAATCAGAATATTCCCTTGAGTTTGGATGATCACGAAGAAGAAAGTCTTCCTCGTCAAACACTCGGTGACCAAACAATTGGCAGGCAGCAAGCATTTGATCCAAGCTCTTCGATTCAACATGTAGCAGTTCCCGATAAGGATATCTTAGAATCTTCAACCATGTCTCGGCCTGAACGTAGCAAAAGGAGACCGGCATGGATGCGAGACTATGAGGTACATGGAGTTAATCAATTTGATGATGACGATCCACTTAAACATTTTGCTATATTTACAGACTGTGATCCTATTACCTTCCAAGATGCTGTCAAATACCCAAAATGGCAGAAAGCGATGGATGAAGAAATCGCAGCCATTGAGAAAAATAATACTTGGGAGTTGACAGATCTTCCCAAAGGGCAAAAGTCGATTGGTGTCAAGTGGGTTTACAAGACAAAGTTGAATGCAGAAGGAGGTGTCGAGAAACACAAAGATCGTCTAGTTGCAAAAAGTTACAAGCAAGAATATGGCATCGACTACAAAGAGGTTTTTGCTCCAGTTGCGCGGCATGATACCATTCGGTTAGTGCTTGCACTGACAGCTCAAAACTCATGGCCCATCTTCCAATTGGATGTAAAGTCTGTGTTCTTACAAGGCGAGTTGCAAGAATCAGTATATGTTGATCAACCTCCCGGGTATGTGCAACAAGGGAAGGTGAACAAAGTGTACAAGCTAAGGAAAGCTCTATATGGGCTGAAACAAGCTCCTCGAGGTATAGTCATATCGCTGCATATTTCTTAAGGTCAGGCTTTCATCAATGTCCATATGAGCACACTTTGTTTGTTAAATCTAGATGTTCTGGTGAATTATTAATTGTATGCTTATACGTGGACGATTTGATTTTCACTGGAAGTAGTAGTGCTATGTTTAATGATTTCAAGCAGTCAATGATGACGGAGTTTGATATGTCTGATCTTGGATTGATGCACTATTTTCTTGCCTTTGAAGTAGCACAAAATTCTGCTGGTATCTTCATCTCGCAGAAGAAGTACGTTCGTGAGATTTTGGAAAGGTTTCAGATGGCGAATTGCAATTCAGTTTGTACACCAGTCGAGATTGGTCTGAAGCTTTCCAAAGACCATGAAGGAAAAAAGGTTAATTCAACTCTATACAAGCAAATTATAGGGAGTCTTATGTATTTGACTGGAAGCAGACCGGATATTATGCACGCAATTAGCCTCATCAGTAGATACATGGAAAATCCTACTGAGTTGCATCTTCTTGCTGCCAAAAGAATTCTTTGATACTTGCAAGGGACAACTAGTTTTGGTATTCTTTACAAGAAGGGTGAAAATGTTTCACTGATAGTAATTATGCAGGTGATCAAGATGATAGAAAAAGCACATCAGGATATGTTTTTGTAATGGGATCTGGTGCTGTGTCTTGGTCATCAAAGAAGCAACAAATTGTTACTTTGTCCACCACTGAAGTTGAATTCGTTGCTGCTATGGCATGTGCAACTCGAGCAATTTGGTTAAGGAGACTTCTTGAAGAGATGGGCTTTCATCAAGAGAGCCCCACACCAGTCTATTGTGATAGCACTTCAGCAATCAAGCTTTCAAAAAATCCAGTTCTACATGGGAGAAGTAAACATATTGATGTGCGGTTTCATTTTTTGCGTGATCTCTCAAAGGATGGAACCATTGATCTTTTCTTTTGCAAAAGTGAAGATCAAGTTGCAGATATTATGACCAAACCCCTCAAGTTGGCCACATTCGTGAAGCTGTAGAAATTACTTGGCATTTGTTCAATGGAGGATCCAGTTTGAAGGAGGGAGCTGGAAAGTTACTCGGCGACAAGCAAGCTGAGAGGGATATTTTGCCGGACCGGAGGGGCTGGACCGGTGAAGAACTCTTTCTAAACTGATTGTATGTATAACACTCAGTTTAAGGGAGGGTGTTAGGTTTTTAGATTTTGTTATTTGAATAAGTCTTTGTTGTGTCCTAGTTTATAGGAGTCAAGTGCTTGACCAAGTTTATAGGAGTCTTAGTAGTGGAATCCGTAGTGGGATAGTTTGTTTTGTTTCAGTTCCTAATTTAGTGGTATGCTAGTTCGTGTTATCTCTATTTAAGTGTTTGAGTCTAATGAATAAATTCACTTCAGTTCCTAGTTTCTCCGTTTTTCTCTCTTAAAACTGTAACAGTTCAATGCCAATAACAACGACCCATTAGCGTTGTTCTATGCTAATAAGTTTTATTAGCGTTGTTTTATGCTAATAACAACGATTAATGGGTCGTTGTTATTGGGGTTTAAGAAATACATACAACCTGGGCGCTAAAGCAGTATGGTGACTACTGAGTTAAGCAGTGAGAAGTTTGGGTTTCTCTAAACTCGTGAGCCTATATATCTTGGCTAGTATTGTGATTATTATTTCAGCCATTGAAATGGAGCAGCACCAGTTCCCAAAAAAAAAAAAAAATGGAGCAGCAAGCATTAGTATAATACAAATGACATATCAGTGGGTTGATGACGATTCTTTATGTATCTGCACACTTCAACCATGAATCTTGCAGTAAAGAAGAAATTGCAATGACCATGAGATGGCATAGGCTGCATCCAATATCCTGTGGAAGTCCGTACTTCTTTTATTTTGGTTCTTGTCAAATCAAAACTCTCAGATGGAGTGGGTTGCTTGTAGGGTAGATAATCGAGACTAGTTTTTCGAGCCAGAGTTGAGTCGTTAAGATCGGTTTTTTAAACGAGCTTAAAAAATTGTCGAACCTTATCTCCTTTAGAAAATAAGCCTAGTCAAGCTCAAGTAGCTTGACTATTTTAATTACAAACGAGTCTAAAAAATTATTCGAGTTCAGTTCATTTAGAACACGAGCTGAGATCGAGTCAAGTATTATCCAAGTCGAACTCAAGCCGAACCCGAGTAACTCGGTTCAATTATCAACCCTAGTTGTGTTTGATGTTTTATGTAGATTGTGGCTTGATTTGCTGATCTAACCTCTACCTTGGATTAGGGTTGATAGTTGAACGAGTTCGAGTCAAGTTTAAAAAAATTGTTTTCTTAACCGAATTTAAATAATTATTGAAACTCAACTCGTTTAGAAAATGAACCGAGCCTGAATGAGTTGAACTTGAACTGAGTCTGAGTATTTGCATATAAACCAATCAACTCTGTCGAGTTTGAACAGAGCCTATCGGACTCATTTTTCAAACGAGCTTAAAAAAATGTTCAAGTTTAACTCATTTTTAAATGAGTCTAAAACGAGTCGAGTTTGAATAGTTCGATTTGATTAACTACATAACCTAAGATAACTAAGATTGAAAAAAAAAAAACAACCTAGTACATAAAACATCAATCACAACAGGATTTGAAGATGGCCATACGTATGGAATTTTATTTTCTATGACTCCAACATGTGACTGATCATGATGAAAACATTTTTATCATTTCACCCATTTGACTGTAACTCGATAATCTACGTATGTTATGGCTTGATGATTTAAACGCTAGTCATAAGGTTTAAGGATCTATATGATTGAAGCACAGGGCTACTGCTTTTAGATTATAATGTTCGTGGTTGTAGGTGAATCTCATTCCAGCAATGTTACAACATACAGTTATTATAGTTTACATTATTATGCAGTGCACTAATGACAACCATTCCATTAAATTTTGTGTCATCGAGGTCCATTGTCACTTTTCTTTGCAACTCATACTTTTTCAATGTTCTCCTGATTTATTATTAGAAATCTAAAAATAACATAACATAACATAAAGCACGTGAGTGGAGTAAAAAGGTATGATGATACCCGAACCAATAGTCCAGTAGTGTGGGTTAGACTTGAACGGACTGTAGACACGAATGTCAGGTGTTCAACATTCGCTAGTTTCTGCTAGACCAAATTGAAACACATGATTTATGACTGATTACAGGTATCCGAAGTTTACTCTTGTAAAGATGGATCCAAAGTGACCTTGACCTAAAAAGGTTTCACATTAATAAAAAGAAAAAGAAAAAGAAAGGTATAATGTGAGTCATGCATGAGCAGATCACATTGTACCTGTTAGGGTAGTATAAATGAATGTACTTTAGGGTAATTTTCCCCAGGGTTCTAAGTTCAACTAGCGTAAGAGAGTCATGATTTACTTGATCATCATGCTTATCACTCACGTTTGAAATTAGTGTTGCAGTCACGGGTTGAAAAGTGTCATGATTGTAAAACATGCAACATTGAAAGCTTTTTTACTAGCAATAAATCAAAGTAGGCATAAACTCTAAAAGAGGTTTGTTGTGACGGACTTGAATTTTTTTTTAGAGCTGTCGTAAAGTGTTAGAGGTTAATTTATCCTAGTGGGGGTGAGATGGCTGTCTAACACAAGTAGTGGATTGTTGTTTGTGAGAGCAACCACTATTGTTCACGTAAGTTCGAGGCAAAAGGATGGTATACATTTTCTAGGAAAGATTCGTTAATGTGAAACCCGATCATACATTGCATACATATTAACATAATTATGTAGATTAATTGCAATTATGTGAAATTAATTATTAGATAGAATTTTGTATATGAAAATAATATTGAGTTAATTTTGGAAGTACTTAAGAATTTGGGGGGAGGCAAGTAGGATTATTAAAATTTCATGAAAATATCTTTATATATGTGTCAAACAAATGGTGGTGTGTTATTTTAAAATTTATGTATGTGGGTATGGGTGTGTCATGTGTGTGTGTGTGTTTGACTAGGTGTTGAAGTGTGTGTGTATGTGTCCTTTGAATTGTAATAAAATGTGTGAGCTTAAATTAAAATTAGTGTGTGTGTGTTCTTTATTTTGCTTGAATCGAGAGTGAGGGAGAGTAAACAAGGAAAAAAAATTGGGTATGCCTGGATGTCATGAACAAGGAGGGAGAGAAGGCAAGAGAATGTGGGGGAAAAAGAGGAAGAAAACAAGAAGAAGGTAAGGGAATGTGTGTGTTCATTTTAGTGTGTGTGTATGTGATTAATTTTAAGTGGGTGTGTATATATATGGGCTGTTTTATTTTAATTTCAAAGAAAATTTTTGTAAGTTATTAATTAAGTGTATTACACATAATTAAAGGCTATTAAGAAAGGAAATTACATGAGTATTTAATTAAATGTGAAAAATAATTATTGAGATGCTTTAGGTGACTAGTTTGGGATTAAGGTTTTGGAAGTGAAATTGGGGGTTTAAGGGTTCAATTAAAGAGTTGTTTTGCATGATTAAATGTGTGTGTGAGATTAAGTGTGACGGTTTTAAATAAAAAGTGCGATAGAAATTGAAAATGGGTGTCAGTAACGCCGAAACTCTGATTTTTGAATATTATTATTACATATGTGAATTTTAATCCAAATGACCCGAAATGTTGCATGCTGCATTTTTAAATGATGCTAGATGTAATAATGTGACTTTCGAATGCAAATGGAAATGTTATCCGGTGCGAAATGTCAGAAATGCGATTTTTAGGATTCGGGGTCGAAATGTGAGGAAATAGACCCCTGGTCAATGTGTATGACCTACTTAATCCTAATTGTGATTAATGTGAGTAATTTTGAAGATTTGGGGAGGCAATATGATCCCTAAATCTAATGTGCCAGTATGTGGGTGAACAGTACAGTAACCGAGGTTACCGGGGCACTTTGTGTTGAATCATCTTGCATGCACTAATGCATGATCAATTATTCAATGTGATAAATATGTTGATATTGTAAATACAAATGTGTTATGTGGAATAGGTGGAACGGTTGGTGTTGAAAAAGATACGGGAACACCGAAGGAATTCACCGGTAGGTCCGGAGGCTCGTCGTAGCTCTGTACACTTGATGTATGTGTATATTTTTATATGTTTTAAAAATGCTATTATAAGATAATGTTAGATGATAGAATTTAATAGAATTTCTCTAGAATTATGTGCTATGAGCTTATGTGATTGGATGATGCTTTGTATTGTGTATCATGTATTATGGAATGTGGCGCACTGTTTGAGATAAAGGCATCGATGTCTGATCACTGAGTGTGCAGTGGTGTGCTAGCACTATAGTGTTCCCGGGAGGTTCGGGAGACACGGATCCATGTGGGATCGATTACCCAATGAGGGGTAGTATGGATGTTATGACTTGTAAATTCTTGGAATTGGATTGATATTGTTGTTTGATACGTGTATTTACATAGTATTTGCCTACTTCTGTGTATTAGTATCATTTTTACTTTATATATGACATGTATACTCATTGAGCGCGTAGTTTAGCTTACACCCCTACAACTTCTCCTTTTTCAGGTATAAGAGAGGAAAATACAGATCAGTCCACTGTCAATTCGGTTGAGTTTGTACAACGTTAGTGCGAGATTTTGTTCGCTATGTATTTAATTTTAAATGAGTAAATATTTTTTAGGTTGTACATTATGATAAATGAGAGATTATTATGGTATGTTAATAGTATATATTTGTAAACAGACTCAACAGGAATACTTCGTGATGTATGCTAGGTGGGTATGGGATTTTGTATCTGTCTATAACCTTGGAAATAAACAATTAGTACAGGTGGTATATATGATACAGATTTACCATCATGCTTATTGACTAAGGTGATAGGTGATTTTATTGCACCTGTGGAATTAATTAGTGTTTTATTAATCTAAATTATATATATATAAACAGGTGTATCAAAAACCTAGTCGCTTCTTTTCCTTAGGAGACCGAGATGGGGCATGACAATTAAGTTGGTATCAGAGCCGGAGTTTATAATCCTATAGTCAAGTCGAGTCTAGTGTGACAGTGGACTTAGGGATTGGTCTGTTTAGGTGAGGTGTTAGAGGTCCATGTGAATGTGTGGAATATATATATATATATATATATATATATATATAAATATATATATATA